>JAPQRN010000027.1:315085-344722 GCA_037367275.1 Coranthus polyacanthus
GGACTGTAAAGCCCTTTGAGGCAAATCTTGATTTGTGATATTGGGCTATATAAATAAAATTGAATTGAATTGAATTTTAGATAGAGGACCTAGAGCTCATCTTTAAAACCTTAAAACTGAAGCTGAATCCACCTGCTCAGTGGATCTCTGGCTGTGTTCACAGAAACAGCTCCTCTCTTTCCTGCGGACAACAAATCAACTGCTCTTTCTTGTTTTTGTTTTTCTTTTTTGTCTTTTTGAAGCATATATTACTAAATCAGTGCTGACCCTGGTGATAATAACAGATTTGCGTCGTCCAAATCATATATGCTCCTTCGCAGTCTGCCTTAATTGTAGGGTCACTATGGTAAATGCTGGCCAATTGCAGGGCTTTTCAGAAATTATGTTTACCCTTCAGCACATGCAGACACAGAGATATTATCATATGAGAGGATATGAGTTCATTCAGAGAGTGCAGTAGTTTTAACTAGATTTTGTCAAAAAAGTATTTCAAACTCAAAATACAGGACAACAGTGGTTTTGGATATCACAGAAAATAAAATATGACATTCAAACTTACATACTATTCATAATCTACATGTTGACAGTAATGCTCAAGAATCCACTCAAATCTATGTAGCCTCTCTTGACATCAATAAATGGGTGACTAATGTATGACTAATGACTATGTAAACATAAAATTAACATGATAATATGTTTTCAATGTCCTGTGCACATTTAGCTTTTTTATTTTAGAAATTCTGACTTTTAGATTGTCTAAGTCAGAATAGGAGTAATATACAGTTTCATAGTTTTAAAATTCCCTAAAACCACAATTTTGCTTCCACAATTTTGTTGTCATTTTAGGAAAAGTCATCAAAATTTCTGCCTACAAAAAATTCAGTTAGTGTGTTTTTACCAAACCCTATGTGAGGGTAAAATGTACTGTACATGAAATGTTTTTAGGGTGGAGAGTTAAATAACCCTTTAACATCCACCAGGTCACCAGAGATCTATTCTAGGGTTAGGGTTACTAATGAAACATGTTTAAACTGATGTAGTTTAGGTTGTGTTTCAAGCAGAGATGTCAAAAACACATTGTTTCTTTACTCCAGTAGAAGTACAGATACTTGTGTTGAAAAAAAGAAAAGTAGACGTACTGATTCAACTTCTTTACTCAAGTAAAAATGAAAGAGTACAGGTTCTGAAATGTCCTCAAAGTATAAATGCTCTGTCCTTTATATTGTTTTGATTGTGTTTCGTCTTTTATGTTGATTTAGTCTTGTTAACAGCAAGTTCGTCTTGTAACATCTTTTACATCATTTTTGTCTGGTTATGTTGCAATGGAGCAAAATTAAAATAATGGATATGCCCCTCAAATGCATTAAGAATGAAGTAATGAAGGGAATGTAAGGAGTAGAAAGTACAGATATTTGCTTAAATAGTAGGGAGTACAGATACCTGAAAACTTCACTTAAGTACAGTAATGAAATATTTGTACTTTGTTGCTTCCTACCTCTTGATTCAGCCATTTGTTAAACACAGAAACTAGAAGATGTTCACTTTCAAAAGAAGTCTAATACATGCATTTTGGCCTTATACTTCTTCTGTTATAACCCTAACTCTCAGTTATAGTTAGGGTTATAACAGAAGAAAGGAGTGGATGTTAAAATGCCAATGTTAAAGCCAGCTGCAGTGGCTGAGAATGGCGTTAGAGAGTCAGTGGATGACAGGTGTCCTTATTGTCTCCAGCTGTAAGTATACATGTAACACTAAATATACATGTAACAGGGCCTCTTTGTATTTCTGTGCTCTGAGGTTATGACAGTGCTAATGAAAATACATGAGTGGAGTGATCTGACCATATACATGTGTCACAGAGCAGAGATTTATCCTTTACCGTCTATGAAGTGGTTTCAGTCCTTGTGGATGACATTACATAAAACTATGATGATGCTGCAATTCATTGATGAGGACTGTTTTGAGGCAATGCAGGGCGTCTCAAAAAAAGTAACATGTATGATTTAGAAGGCATGTATCATAGGTATCACTTATAACAATTCTGATATTTCAGTCACTTCAATGGAGAGGTGGGGGATCAAATGTGCTGTACCAATTTCTATTTCCAGTTTCACTTAAATATTAACTTTTATTTTAATGTTGGTCATATGCTGATGAAGAGCAACACATACGACTTAACATGCAAACAAAACACACTCATTCAACCATGTCACCACCTTTTATTTGACTGTAACTAAAATTAGCTATGACCCTGTTTTGGTCAAGCTGCCAAGCATATTTTGCTTGATTGGTCCTTTTCAAACAACCTGTTCACCAGAGCCTAGGGTCCCTCCCTGCACTGATTCACCCAAGCCCCTGCTGGGTAATGTCTAGGTGGGGTATAATAACAATAGGATATTTTCTGTCCCTGCTCAATAAAATAGGAATGTTCTGGTTGAATGGTTTTCTTGTGTTTGCTTGATAATCAGTGTCTGTTGCTGTTTATCAAGAAATGACAAATACTGCCATCAAAACATATTTAAGAAAAATTGTAAATAGTAATTGGGGTATCACTAGCTGTGTACAGTTACAAAATGGAGGGGGTTCACACATTGATGTCTCCTTCTGTACAGAAGTGACTAAAACATCCAATGTTTCTAAAAGAAACACCTGAGATGCAGACCTTCTTTACCATGCATGTTGCTGTATTTCTCACTCTGTGGTCTTCATGATATTTAAAAAAAAGATGCTCTGTACTGGATTTCATTATGAGTTTTGCATGAATGTGGTTCAGGCATCAGACAACGTCCGATTTAACCATTTATATGGAATGACATATATTTGTATGAACATCTGCATATGCATGACACAGACAGTCCCAGAGATCACAAAACTCTCCCTACAGCAGAGCCTGAGATTCACAAGTTTGAATGAATAAACATATTTATATAAGAACAATATACAAGAATAATTTTTGCTTCATTCAGGAGGAGGTGGAGAAGGTAATTTCTCACAGATGTGTAGGTGATGATTAGGGCTGTGTTTACGGTGTGAATGCAGCCTCGGTTTGAAAACTTGCTGATCAGGGAGGGACAGACTGAAGTTGTGAACAATAAGATAAAAAGGGGCTTGTGACCAACGCCTGAACTACAGCAAAGCTCAGTTTTGTAACTTTCCATTATTGTGGCTATTGATTCTCAAGTATTTATTTTATTTTTCTACCCTGTCCTCAGCATCGAGTGTCAAACATAATTTGATTTATCTAATCTAAAAAAAATTTCTTTTACCAAGATCCAACTTTCGGACCTGAGAAGAATGAAAGTGATTTGTGATGAAGACACACTTTATTCACATTTTCATTTCTATAAGCAAAAAACAAAAAATAAAATAATAGTAATCAATTAACAAACAAAATAAGCACATCAGGAAATGAAATGGACTGTTCTCCATTTTAATAAATCATTTGTACATAAACAAATGTCACAAAATCACTTAACGATTGATGCATTATGGTATCAGGAGGAGAGAAAATGTATTAAATGTAAAAAATCAAAATCAGGAAATGTGACTTATGTTAACATCCATCCAAATCTTACTGTTATGCTTATTATTATGCTCCCTGAAACCTTGGATACTGGTTGTTAACTTGCAGAAAAGTAAATCTACAATGAATGTATTCCCCCCAAGGTTTAATAAAGTTCATCTGAATCTGAATTTAATAAATATTTGAAAGCGAAACACATTTAAGTTTATCGTATACTGCCTGAAGTTTGTGTATTCCTTTCCATAAACAGATATTTACACTATAAAAACATGCAGAAAAGACACAAGTTGGTGAATAGAACTCACCACAATCTGTCTCAGTCCACTGGAAACAAGACAGTTCTTGCAGCTGACTTTCACAGTGTGGAACCTGGATAATTTGGATAATTTCATAATAGTAATAATAATAATTTGGACAATCTAGATAATTTATTGTATCTCTACAGATATGTAAACTCTGTCATACATCCATACCATGAAATATAAACACAACCCTGACGGTAGGTTTTCAAAAGTTACCCTACTTGTCAAACTTGTTTCAGTCTCTTGAGTTATGGTATCTGTAGCGCATTAAAACTTATAAAAACAGAGCCTAATGATGTAATGTTTAACTGGAAGTCGGGTGTGATAGTAACTGGAAGTCGGGTGTGATTCGGTCACAGACCCGTGCGCTGTGGCTCGGTTGTGCCGCTGTGTGTCTCTTCATATTTCTCGCAGTATTGACGTGTAGTTAGCAGATGGAACAGGAGGGCTGATCTCTGCCTCCAGAGGTCATTCTCACTACAGTTGCCACTTGTTGCCAAAAGCAGCTCGGGACTCCGCCATTCAACACCAAACACACACACATTTGAAGTAGATTGATTCAGCCAACTTATCCAGAGCTACATGTTTGGATGTTGAATGCAGATCATCATCAGGACTGAAAGAAGACTCTGATCCGGTTGATAACAGCTATTGCGGCGCATCTGACGGAGAGAAGCATGGTTGATAACACAAGTATAGCAACGAAATCTGCTTTGGTAAGCGTCCAGCCTTGATTTCTCTCGCATTATTAAACCGAAGTAACCTGCTACAGAGCGGATTCTGTCAAATGCAATTCATGCATTAAGAGGCTACTTTGAAACTTTGCAGCCTGTTTAGACAGTTTAGCAGTGATTTCGCCACTTTGATTAAGTTTGCTCTTCGCTTGTGTGACATATCTGACAGTTTAACCTCTTTGTATTCAGATACACTTCAATATCACATGCCGACTGTGTGTGCGTAAAGACCTAATTGGTGTAAGTGTTTTAATCGTATAAAGTGCCACTGATAATCATTACACAACTGTGCTTTCGTCCCCTCGCAGCAAGGCTCTTTCTCACCCGCCAGCAGCCTTTCCCTCCCGACTCCCTCCTCCGCCTCCTCCCACAGCCCGTTCTCCGGCTCCCAGTCCCACCAGCCCGGCAGCGGCGGCGGCGGCGGTATGAAGCTCGAGGCGGTCATGGAGAACCTCCAGCGGCAACAGGCGGCGCGGCTCGCCCTAGAGGAGAAGCTCCGACAGGCGGAGAAGGAGAAGGACCTCCGCTCCATGGTCGAGTCCCAGATCCACCAGCAAGCGCTGGCTTTCCGGCACTACCAGGCGGCGATGCGCGGAGCTCTGGCTGCCGGAGTCGCCGCTAGCTCTCCCCCCGAAGTGACGCTCCCACACATGGAGGTCCGCAGAGCCGAGGAGGACGAGAACTTCTCCAGACGTAGCAGTGAAGATAAGGACGAGGATATGGATGACATGGAGGAGCAGGAGGTCATAGATGAAGAGGAGGAGGAGGAGGACGAAGACGGGTTTAACCACTACCAGCACCGGCGCTCCTCGCTCCAGAGCGCCTGTCTGTCCCCGAAGAGCGCAGCACCTCCGATGCACCTCATGTCCAGAGTCCCGGCCGCCTTCACCCAAGCCCGCCGGCCGGAGTCCCCGTCGGCGCACCCACAGTCCCAGCACCACGAGTGGACCTATGAGGAGCAGTTCAAACAGGTAGGACAGGCTGACCCACTGAACACTTGAACCCTCTGCACAGACACACTGCGCGCTTAGCTGCAAGGCTTGAGCTCCGCGATAGTTTTGTCTTCACACTCATATTGACAGCAGTTACCTTCATAACGAAAATAACTATTAATGTGTCGGGTATTTCTTCTGATGGTAATTTCCTATAAATCCAAAAACACTCTATAGGGAGTTCAATGTCATGTGTTGTCAAATGTTTGCTTCATGAATTTTGGAACAGTGTTTATTTCAGTCGACCTAATGCAAACATTTAAAAATCGTAAGTTCCTGTAGAACTGGTTTAGTGGCTTCATTAATGGTTAATTAAAAGGAGTTGAAGTTCTAGACCAAGTAAAAACATGAACACATTATTTGGGGTTGCTGGTTGTGATAAATCCATTTGACTGCACTGTTTGACCATCTACCCTCCAGTGAAAGTCTGTAGAGGATCTACACCCAAAATAAATTAACTACTATTAAAGTTATTAATAATTTAAGTCTTTATGAATGGGTGAGGATATTTACTAATGCTTTTGAGGTATATTGGTATTAAAAAGAACAACAAGTTGCTAACATTGTAAATAAAATCCTTATAAATTAGGGTAATATTTTAATACATTCTTGATATATTTAATAGATTTTCCTGCAGAATGAGTTGCAATCCAATCAGTCAGTGATTTTTACAACTCCAAATCTGCTGTTAATAATGATTTATAACCGATTAAATTGCATTATTAATTATTAATAACACACGTAAAGGGTGCTTTTATCAGAAAATACAACAGTGATGTCTTTAGCATGTATAGGGTTTATTGTACTGAGCACTCATTGGATTGATATACACTGCTCCTTATGCACATGTACGTTCTCAGAGCAATTGTGGATGGTCCTTGTCATCTCTTATTTATGACAGATCATTTACAGACTTCCCTAAATGTGATGCGTGCATTAGTGACTACATTAGTGCTGCACACTAAAGCAACCCAATGCATGGAAATGCAATTTACATAGAGGCAGAAACCAATAAGCTCAATATAGAGACAATTAGGGGTGGAGGATGGTGAGATCAGCCAGTGGTGCAGAGAACGCTTGTCCAGTGATGTGCTTTCTCCTCACGAGTATGACTTATTAATAGTGTATTTAGATTTATTCCCACTGTACATTATCTATATAATGTTTGTCATTGGAGTTTGAGCGTGCTTGAATATGTAGCATCACAGGTTGTAGATGATCTGAGCAGTAGATGGATTTCAAATCTCATTGCCTTAACTCCTTTTATTTTCACGGAGACAAGTTTCCCAGAGCCATGCATGCGCGCTCTGTGTAAAATCAAACCTATATGCTTCAAAAGATTCCTCAGGATGTGCATTGTTATTGTGGAGGTCATTTGTATGTAGTCATTGAGTGTAATGGTCATGGGACAATAAAAGGATGCTTATGGCTGCTAGGCAGACAGAGTGGAGCCAGAATACTAAGCATGCTCAAAGCTGCAAAACAAAACCACATTTGAAGGCAGTAAATGCATCTTTGGTAATAGGAACAAGATGTGGGCTAAATATAAAAAGGCCCCACAGAGGCAGAGAAGTTTTAATCTGATCTGAAGCAAAAGCGGACCAGTCACTGTTTACAGTAGCTCCTAAATCACTCCTAGGGACATCAGAACAACATTCAGCAACTGCTGGCAACAACATGAAACACTCTTTGTACAAGTTTAAAAATTTTTTGGTGCTTTTATTTCTTCATATTTGCATTAGAGGCTGCAACTCAAATTATATTCATTATCAATTAACCTGTCAGTTTTTTTCTCAGTTAATCGTTTGATCTATGTATTGTTAAAAAATAGTGTAAACATGTTTCCCAAAGCCCAAGTTGATATCCTCAAATGTTTGGTCACAACTCAAAGATATTCAGTTCACTGTCACAGAGGAGGAAAGAAACCAGAAAATATTCAGAGAACTTTGACTTTTTTTTCTTGAATGACTTAAACTGCACACATTTGTCACTGGCAGATAGACTGAAGAAAGACTGACTATTCTGTAAATAATTCACTCATTACTTGCTTTAATTGTATTTTTTTAATATTTCTTACATTTTCTTTCTTTTTGTGAAAGGAAGGACAAACAAGATTTTCCCTAGGGATCAATAAAGTTAATCTGAATCTGATTATCAATTATCAAAACAGTGGTTGACTACTTTAGTAGTGGATACATTTCTACACAAGATAACCACAAAGAATGGAGAGGCAGCTGGTAAAAATCTTTTTTTAGTTTTTCCAGTAATTACCCAGCCAGAGACAACATACAGCTGAATAGAAAGAGATCGTAAAAACATGAAAGAAATTCTTTTCAGTGACAGAAAAAGATGCTGAGCAGAAATGACAAAAGACCTGAGGCAGAGACACATTCATGCACGCACGCACACACACACACACACACACACACACACACACACACACACACACACACGCACGCACACACACACTCAGACACAGAGAGTGTTGCATGTCGTTTTGGCAGCGGCTCAGGAAAAGCAGGAAACTGGACGTGGTGGCATTCCAGCCTGGCTCACGCCCAAAAATGCTGGGATCTCCCTGTCTGGCAGTGTGTGTATGTGTGTGTGTATAGCTGGGAGTCGGCTCAGTGCCAAACTATTACGAAACAGAAACAAAATTGTGTGCTGTTACACACTTGGCTGTGTTTCCTCTTTGAAACACATGCTATTTACAAGTGTATGTGCGCTGGTGGATACATGAGCCTGCTGGGGTTTGCATCAGCAGACAAGATAGTAAAGTGAAGCAGAGTACGGTGCTGTCAGCTTCATTATATCTTGGTTTAAAATGATGGACTTAAATCCTCAACAATAACAAACGATTGAAGAACAAACTAATGTGACTTTACAGTACATATCATCTTTCTTTCTTATTATTTCTTTTGCACATTTGCAGGTTTTGTCTTCAGTTTAAAGGTCTCTAATAGACCAGCGTTTTCAAGGGTAGAGTTTGTGATATATTATTCTGAAAGAAATGTTCAGTCAACATTGATAATTATGACAATAAATGTTGAACCATTATTTTTCTCAAGTTCAAAGGCTGATTTGCGGTCCTGAGAAAGTTGAAGAAATCAGATGATTTTTAGTCTTTTTAAATTATTTGTAAAAGACGCACCAAGACGAATACGTCATGAAAAGGCAAATATGTTATAAATGACGCAGCAAGATGAAAACGATGTAAAAGACAAAAAAGATGTAAAAGACAAAAAAGAGGAAAGCATTGCAAAAGATGTACAAAGATGAAAATGGTCTAAAAAGATGCAACAAGATGACAGAGGTGTAAAAGACATAATAAGACGAAAATGTCATAAAAGACACAATGTGTAACAAGGCAAAAACCATGTGTAGTCTCTGATTTAGTAATTTTAATGAAGTAATGAAAACACATCTTTGCCACCTTCTGTATATTTTGGAGTCCATTCTCTTGGTGTTTGTGTGTTTTCTTTTCTTTTCCTTGTCTAGTGGACAAGGAAAAGAAAGTTCCTTGTCACACACTGAGACACACAATCCTAGAAGGGTTGAGAAATGTCTGAAATGTTCAGTCATTTTAATCCTATAAAAACATAAACCAGTAAAGAATAATCACTTAGTTTAACCTTCCAGCTCTACACTTAACACCCAGGGGTTCAGAGCCATGAACACATAACCTGAGTGTTGGAGGTAACCACTTGGTTGTGGTTGAAGTTTGAACTTTGTGGGTGTATTCATGGTCATGTTGCTTTTCCTTTGTATTTCACCTCCTTTTGCAGAATGTCTCTGGCCCTGAATGAATTAAGGTTTTATTTCAAACATGTAAGAGTAGTACAAAACAGAAAAAAAGAATAGAAATAAGTAATCTGCACCTCAACAATCTGTTCTTGAACCATAACAATAGTTTTTAACAAATTTTAACAAAAGTTGAACCTATACGACTGAACCATGTATTCATTATCTTTACGTTACCACAAAACATTAATGTAGTTGTCACTGGATGTGCTTACACATTGTCCATTGTTTTCAAGGTGGACTGAAAACCACCCAACCTGAAAATCTGTCTGGTCTGAAGGAAGGAAAAAGACTCAAGAATTTTCATAAAACATGCTCTAAAATGTTCAGCAGTGATCCAAACTACGCACTTCAATATCTGTATTTGGACTCGCTAATTATGGATGGATAAAGGCACAATTTTCTTTTATTAAATTAACATTAGGTTACCGAAGGCACTGTGTGAAGTACACAACACCGTAGTATCACTATAGCGTCTATTTTCAATGCACAGGGAACTAGACAGAAGTCAGTGTAAGTCCTTAAACATCAGAAATTGACAACATGGACCAGGTGATGTCGTTAAGTAGCAGAGACCTCGGTAGGAGGTGGTTGTGGTGGTTATGGTTTGTGGACTTGGGTTTATGTCTGTTTTGTGTTTGTTTTTGCATTTTCTCTCTTTGTCTTTCTTATAGTATCCCTTCCTCCAACCCTTTTCCTAATCTTAACCAAGTTTTTTTATGCCTACACTGTAAGCATGGCATTGTCTAGATGTACTACAGACTACTCTGTGTGTAGCTGAAATGACCATATGGCCTAGCCTAGCGTCAGTATGTGACGAGTTGGGAGTGAGAATATGTAGTCCTAGCCTATATATGCCTCATTTGCTTAACTTGTCAGTGTGAGAAACATCTGGCCCTATTTTTGTAATTTGTAGGGAATCCTACAATCCTCTAAAATCACTTAACTGTTGATTTTTGGGCCAGTAGAAAAAAAATGGTTTTGTTTTTTTAACTCTTCTTTAAGGTCAGAACATGACAAACATTTACCAAACAGCAGAACATTTCACAAATCTAGAGGCAGAATGTTATAATGAAATATTTGTTCAACATCAAAATAAAAAATATAAATAAAAAACAAAACATTGAAACATTTTGTAAGTGTTTTAGTTTTGAAGGTAAACAAAGTAAATCCATTGTGATAATGATAAATATCACATTATTACTTATTGCAATTTGAAATCAATATCGTTTTTTCAGCTCAGCCCGAGTTGAGCCTGTTTCCAACTTGCATTTGCTTCATTCTACTGCAGTGATGTGCTTTATTCTGTGCCACTTTAATACACTCATTGATTCCTTCAGCCGTTACTTAAATCTCGAGGAATCATTGACGACCTCATTTTCAATGATGTCAAGAGCATAAATAGTACAGAATAAATAAAAAGAAATGGTAACAGAAAACAAACAAAAGAACATAACGGAATACGACACTTGCATTCAAAAGCAGAGCAATTTGTAATCATAGTTTTAAATTGACCTATAGGTACAAATGTGTTTTAATGTGTGTATTGCATTAATTCTCAGTTTTCTCATGTAATAATGGAAACTGCACAGTAACAAAGTGACAAATGGAGTTCACTTATCAGCATACATTAGTGAATGTTTGGCTGCATGTGACACTAAAGAGAAGAGAAAGTGACTGAGCCAGCCCAGTTGGTGTCGGAATGTGACGTTTTCAGCTCAAAATGTATGGAAAGAGAAAATGAGATCTTATTGAGCTGTCCTCACAGACAGACAGACAGAGGGACAGCCAGACAGAGGGACGGACAGCTCACTTTGAAGATGACATTTCTCTCAGTGAACAAGTCATGTAATGAACATGTCAGTGTGTGGCTCAGTGTTTCCTCTGGACTGAATCTCTTCCAGCTTGTTTTTCCAACAAGAAAGTGGTGGTAGTGAGGAGAAGGAGGAGGAAGAAGAAGAGGAGGAGGAGGAGGAGGAGGAGGAGGAGGAGGGAGCTCCAGCTGTACTGGTGTGTGATTTCACTCCCCCTCCCCCTGCCACTTCAATCATCCACAATACACTAAATATCCATCCACCAGTCATTTGAAATCCTTTAAAGTGATGATTTGCTTTTTAATTTTTTTTTTCTTATGGTTGTTTTCCTTGAAGATTAGTGGCTATGATTATTATGATAAAATATTATACGTATACTTATACTTATATATGTATAAATATTTCTTTTGTCTTTAGGGTTTATTTCCTTCACATTGTCAGTTCAAATGCCTTTCTTTTCATCTTGTTCAATAAGAACTGAAAATAAAAAAAAAACACTGAAAATGTTGCTTGAATAAAATTAAAATAAAGACAACGCACAAAATAAACACTAAATCACAAGGCAAGACTACAGATGTGTTTTCAAATTGTTTTTAGGTCATTTTCGTTTTGTTATCTTTTGCATCATCTTCTTGTTGCGTCTTTTACATTGTTTTCATCTTATTATGTTTCATTTTGGTCTCTATTGTTAATTTCTCTGTTCATGACGACTGTACCAGGAGTGAATTTTTATATCTCACCTTGTTAAATTATTTTAAGATTTCATGGACTTTATGTTAGAAGGTCTGCTGTTTGTCCATGTTTGTTGTGTGGGCTTTGAATCAGACTTTCAGAGCTTCTATTTTTTGAATAAAACATATTTTTTTGTGACAGGCAACTTGACTGTACTTGTTGTTGAGAAGTTACACTAACAAGACCATCAGAGGACTCTGTCATGAAGTTCACAGTTACTTAATTACAATAACTGACCTGTTAGCTACATTAGCTAATGTTAGCATTATTTTGGTAATGTGGTCTTTCAGCTAGTTTGCTAATTAGCCCAGCTAGCACTAGCCGTGCTCTTCCCTAGCTCCACCCTCTTGTCCAAATATGGACACTTCCAAAATGGTGATGAGCAAAAATCCAAACTGGAGGCTTCATAACAGCAGTCCACAAACCAATGGCTGACGTCACAGAGCCTTTGTCTCCAAGCAGTTTTCTAATTTATTATAAAGAACATCAAACCTGCATTTTGCCTTTCAGAGATGAATAGAAACCAGATAAATAAAAGTACATTTAAATGTGCAAACGTGCTGACATTTTTTGAAAACTAGTGAACAATTTTGATTATGTGTGATGTGTAGTAAGAGGATTAAACTGTTCAATAGCACTTATTCAGTGTGTTTCCATTATTTATCAAAGGACATGTCTTGAAAAACAATCAGTCCCTCAGTGTGACCCCTCCCTCTCCACCCATAAATCCACCCACTTTAATGTGACCATAAAAACTGGCAGGGAGAGCGTCTTTGAAAGAGACACATGCACTGGAACTCCTGTGTCAACATTCTGACAGCGATGGAAACCCAGCTACTGTAAAACAGCTCACAGAAACTTCTCCATATGGCAACAAGGTTCTCTCTCTCTCTTTGTGTTCAACACATTGGGCAGGACCACTAGCCAATAGACAGAGTGTGTGGGGCCCCGGCCTCCCATCAGGATCTTTGGCTCCACATATTCATCCCACTTTAAAATGTGCTCTGTCACTGCGAATGCTTTAATAGCATTTCTGGATCCTTTCATTATAGCTCTACTGTATGTATGGCTACCACATAGGTTCGGGGAGGGGTAAAAGACTATTGATGTGATAGAAGAAGGGATTTTTTGCTGAAAAAAGTTAAATATTTATATGTGGAGCTGGGCGATATGGCCAAAAATGTTCTCAGTCGGCCCTGCGATGAACTGGCGACATGTCCAGGGTGTACCCCGCCTTCGCCCAATGTTGGCTGGGATCAGCTCCAGCCCCCCCGCGACCCTCCAGAGGATTAAGCGGTTACAGATGATGAATGAATGAATGAATGAATGGATGTTCTCAGTCGATAGCGATAATCATTGCAATAAATGTCAAACCATTATTTCATATAGTTTAATGGTTGATTTTTGGTTCTGAGTGAATGTTGTAGAAACCAAATGGTAATTTGTGTAACATGTAACAAGACCAAAACAGACCCGTAGTCTGATTTTGTGATTTAGTTCTTATTTTGTTAATTTTCTTTAGTTTTCATGTAATTTTGTGAATGCCAGTGTACCTCAACTGATCTCTTCAGTTGAATAAGATCCTGCCCCGGGGGCAATAATGATTTTTAAAAAAATAATTTGACTCTTAAGTGAAGCATTAACCTGATGAAGAGCTCTCAAAATATAAAGAATAGTTGAATAGTTTTGTCGATCAACTGTGTGTATCACTGTGCTGCAGTGAGTTGTGTAGTCTGTAGTTGGGTGGGAATGTGTCCAGAGTGTAGAGAAATAGAAGCCCAATAGCAGATCAGTTCCATGGACACTGAGTTTTAACAACTAAATAAAATCTCCATCCTTGAAGTCAATGTTTGATTTAATTTTAAGAACAATATAATATTGTTATTCGTTTACATGTTGCATCCAGCACAACCTCACCAAGAAAATGCATTAATGTGCATTAATCCCCCCCTCCTCAAATGCACACATATACACAAACACACACATCCAGTTCCTCTGCACAACTTTCACTGTATCTCCAGTCATATCTATTCTTTTCCTGCTGTATTGCTGTGTGAAGAGACCTGGGAGTGCACAGCGGGCTTGGCACAATGTACCATTGAGATGCAGTTGTTTTTACTGCAAATGGCTCCTCTCTTTTCATTAAAACAGAGGCCGGGTCAGCTTGTTCAAACACCCTCCCCACCCTCAATGTGGGTGTTACTTTTTAATCGCAGCAGCCTGGAATTTTTTGCAGCTGCTTGCAAAAGCCCCCCTCTCTGTTTACGAGATCTGACTGTTGGGCAAACATTGCCTCACTGCTGCTCTGACTCGCTTTTTCCATCCCACCATTGTTGGGGGAGGCCCCATGAATCACTATGATGATATGTTATCTTTTGATAGAAGGCGTGTGTACATCAGTTGTTACATCATATCATGTTGAACATCATGCCGCCACTGCTGCTAACATTGTTATGGAAGAGTGTAGTGTAACGCAATATAATGGAGTGCTTCATGTCGTTAGTTATGGGGCCCAGTGAGGCCCTAGAGGGTTCACTTAATGGGTTTGGTGCAAACTCTCTGGGGGACAGTATCCCAAAAAATAATATATTGAAAAGCACAAGGGTAATGAATGTAAAGGAATAAAATGTGACACAATGCAGTGGTATCTACAAAAACAAAGCCATTTTCATCATTCATTAAAACTCGGCATGTTATTCAGAGTAAACACCCTTCATGCCTCTCTGCTTCACTTCATGTTACACAAAGGGAATTTACATCTTTTTGCTTACATTTGTGTTTCTTTTCTGTATGCTGTTGCAACACAACTAGAATTATCTCTGCATACTGTGTAGTTTGAACATTGTGTAAACAGGCCAAGTTATTACTATAGAACTCACTAATCCTCAGACCAGTGTGTGAAGCAGGCTGCTCCTCACATTACAGTACTTAGAAAATGTATTATTGTGGGTGTGTGTAGGATGCTGTGACAACTCCTTTCTGCATTCTCCAACTAGATATTATTTGAGGGGATGAAAAGTTTTTGGGGTATTGGTGTGTTTTGTAGCAGGGCCTTTCTTTGCGGAGTTTGCACATTCTCCCGGTGTTGTGCAGGTTTCTTCTGGGTCCTCCGCTTTTCTACTACTAAGAGGGAATGAACAAAAACAACTGTATTTTCCTGAATGTCTACAACAGAGGGAAAAAGAGGTTAACCTTTAAATACGTTAAAAACAAGAAGTAATTCTTAAAACCCCAGAAACGTTAGATTCTGTGTGGTCTGAATATTCCAAAGGGCCGTCCACACCAAGAACTATAACATCATCATCATCATAACATTATAATGTCATCACATTCTGCTGCTTGGTCATGAGCCCTTGTCATCAGGGAACACATGTGCTAGACAAAAACAGACACAATTCATGTACAAATATAATACAGGTAATAAAAACACTATAAACTACAGGAAAATATCACATGTTGCTGTGATACAAGTCAATGTAAATCCTTAGATGTCAAAAATTGACAACATAGACCAAGTGATGACCTAAACAAACCATAACTATGGCATTGTCTAGACATCTGTGGATGTGGATCTCTGGATTACCCCATGTATGTGACAAGTTGAGAGTGAGAATGTGTAGACTGATCACTGTTCAGATTCAGTCAGAATTGACTCTCCTGCTCTACTCCGTGGCTCGACACAGAAGCTTGGAAAAGTGTCTTCTCTTTTCCACAGTGGCATAAAACAAAAAAAACTAAACTTAATCTATCTTTATATTTAGTCTTTTGATTTGGACTGAGAGGAGAGAGCTGCAGAAGGAAGGTGGGTATTTTACAATTGTTTGTTTTTTCCCCTGATTTCGGCTCCTGCAGGTTTAAGCCTCTCTCTTAGCTTGCTGACTGAAAAATCTCAGACTTAAGTTAACGCTTAATACTGTTCACATTTCCCATATTCCGTTTTTATAGCAGTGAGACACATTCTCCACATGCTAAGTACCTCAGAAGTAGCTGTTTTTCTTCACCATACATGACCTTCAGCCTCATTTGCATTCACTTTAATGGCCATTCAGCATTTATTTGACCCAATGTGTATAATCAAAAGCTGTACAGGTCAATGGCTGGGGATTTGCATTCACCACCTCTGTAGCTGCTCTGCACTAAAAAGATTGAGTAATCATTGATAAGAAAACACCACGCTAGCAGATTACATTGCTGCCATAAAAGTCTGTGTTTTTGTGTCAAGGACTCTCTGGTGTACTGAGCAGAAGCTGACGCTGTTGCTGAATCGGTTCTTACGTGATGACCCCTTTGAGGCACACACTTCTGTCCTGTCAGCTAACGTTAGCTTTCCCTTTAAAGGTATCCTCATGTTGAAATGTTATTAGATCTTATTTACAACTAAGATGTATTTGGTGTTTATTGTGCTGGTCGGGGTTTACTATGTTCTAAGACAATTACAGATAGTAAAATAAAATAAGCCCTTTGTGATTACAACATAGTTTACTAAAATGCTTTATTCAAAATGCACCTCCTTTTATAAGCAGCATGTGATCTATATGTTATAATCATATGTAATAAAGCTACAGTCATATAACACCTGCTCAGCCCTACCTGTCTATTGTGAGAATTTTGAGTTCTAGATTACTAATGCCATTCATGTTAACATCACATGTAGACATCACTAAATGTAGGATGAAGGTACAGATATGTAACGAGTATGGTGTCTGTGATTCTGTATGTGGTTGTTGGATGACACGCTTGTCTGACACTACGCTATAATTCTAAATATAGTGTACATTTGGGTTAAATTACCTTGAATTATATTGATTCTTAGCTGATATGAGGGTAGGGATGGGAGAAAAATGCCAGAAAGTTGAAACAAACTCTAAATATTGCAGGGGAAAGGTTAAAAAAATGTTGAATGTGAATAAGTGCGATGGAATCAGATTTAACAAATATCTGTGTGTGTGTGCATGTGTGAACCAATAAGGAGACTGCAATGTTCAGTGAATTAATACAAGAAACACACAATGACATATTACATGTTAGTTTTTGATGTGTACAATCCAGACCAGCAGTTCGGTTCCAGGGCAAGAGCTAAAACCAGCTTCAGGTTTTTTGATAAAATACCTATTACATCTATCAGCTCCTCAATCAACAGCTCAGGCCGTATGCTATTTTATGAAATACCACATCTAACTGGCAAAGTTTAAACCATAATGGTAACGATGATGAACCAACTCTGTTTTTTGTCATAACAGTAGTGAATGGTACAGTTCCTTTTGCTGATTTTCTGAAAATTTGGTTAAAATTTGTGATACATTTGGATGAAAACCTGACAAATGATCACACTCATGCGTCTACGCTGCTGGAAAAGAGGGAGAAAGATGGCAAAAGTTTTATAAACAGTTGCTGAAAACCTGTGCAGGTGTGTTTTACACACAATTCTGTTTTCCACAGATCACAATTGATAAAGGCATTGGCATTTCAATAAAATTGTATCAATTCCCATCCCTACATGTAGCATTCATAAGCAAAACAACTTTACAGTAATTAGATTATGATGTGAATGGTAAATGGAAACACTGTTTACTCTTACACCAGCAAAAAATGACATTGCTTATACTGTTGAGTGAAGTTATGCCAAGCAGAAACCTTTACGACTGAAAGATGAAGCCACTGTCAAAGTGCCAAAACCTGCAGTTCCCTGAATGTCAATCTCCATAAATCCCCATGTATAAACATCCAACCTTACAACAGAAATCAACATGTTTACAGCCTGGTACAAAAAAAACAAAAAACATTTTGTTCTTTAAATTTAATTTCCCTGTTCATGACAACTATACAGGGAGTGAATTTATATATAACTCACCTCTTTAAATTGTTTTAAGGCTTAAAGTTATTCATAACTAAGGGCATGGTGGCTTTGATTGACAGCTGCTTGGCTGCTGAATCAGACTTTCTGAGCTTCTGTTTAATGAATAAATCATATTTTTCCTGACAGGCAGCTTGACTGTAATTGTGGTAAAAGAGTTTCATTCACAAGACCATCAGAGGATTCTGACATGAAATGTACCAATACTTAATTACAATACTATTAGCTGCATTAGCTAATGTTACCATTAATTTGTATTGGATTTTATGGTTTGTCAGCTAGTCCTAATAAGTGTGTTTATACATTACACAAAGTTCATGTTGCTGTTATCAGACACAAGTGTTAACATGTCAAGTAGCTGAAATGACTTGGTGGTGTCCATCATGATATCATGTGTGTAGTGGTAGTGGTACGGTGTAGTTTGTGCTTTTTAGTAGGTTAGCGTTAGCTTGGTGAGTTTCACCCTTAGGTTGGATATAATAATTAGACAGAACCTCTGAGATGTCATTGACATCACTATTATAAAACACAATTATATGTGTTAGTATTTATTAATAGATATTGTATATTGTATGGACTGTAAAGCCCTTTGAGGCAAATCTTTGATTTGTGATATTGGGCTACATAAATAAAATTGAATTGAACTGAATCGTATAGTTGAAATGACTTGTTGGTGTTTTACATGACAGTTTTAGTCCGTGTGGTCAGTATTTTCATTAAGTAAGCTAATTTCAACCCTTGCTCTTCCCCAGATCCACCCTCTTATCCAAATATGGTCGCTGCTGTTACAAAAAAACATTGCGACCACCAAAATGCCAAACTTGAGGCTTCAAATCAGCAGTCCACAATGGGTGACATCAAGGAGGCTCTGTACACTTTTTGTAAACAATCTACACTCCAAGGCTGGAGGAAGTTGGAAGTTGGGTTTTCAAACATTTTTTTGCCAGAAGTCAGACATGCTGCTTTGACTTTGAGTCTTTATGGTGCTTACATTAATTAATTAAACTAACCACTATGGCTCTGGCTTTGCTTCCTTCATGCTTCTTGTTTCTTACCTTTGCTGCTCCCCCACCCCCAAACCACAATATTTAAAGTGTTTGCCAATCATCCTCCAGCTTCCCTTATTTCTCTTCTTGTCTGACTGTCTTTCACAGTACATCTTACGTCCCACAACCTGAGGAGAAGAGCAAAGGGAGTATTTAGAAACTGAGAGAAATATTGGTTGATGAATATCCACATCAGTCCTGGATGGACGGGAGATGTTGGAAGTGAATTTTGGAGTTCATTTGAAACCCAGGAAGGAATGAAATGTAACCCGGTATGGCATGTACGTTGGAGGTGGGGGTGGACATATATGCAAAAATGGCGACTAGCTGACGGACACAGAAAGAGATACACACACACTACTTCCATCTGTTGTAGCTCCTGTCATAGATTAATGTGTTTGTGCAGGTGTGTGTGTGTGTGTGTGTGTGTGTGCATAATGCATGCCATTGCATTCCTATTGAAGCCTGAGGGGCCACTGTGTATCGCTGCTCATATACTCACATGTCAGATATTGAAGCGTACGTGTATGTGGAGCTGTGCAGCCTGGTCTCAGTGTCTCTGCTCTGATTCCAGATTGAGGGCAATCTGGACCTGTTCTGTCTGATCTGTTTAGGCTAACAGGCCATAAAGATCAGGTGTAACATAAGTTAATTAACCTCCCAGTAAATCCTGCTCACTGGGGAGTTTATTTTCATAATGCCTTGGGAAACAGCTTGACACAAGCCAGCCATTAAGCAGTGTCTTGTAGGGAAATGTGTAAAGACACGCAATGTCTTGTGTATATTGAAGATACAGAAAACAGAATCAGAGTGGAGAGAGAGAGAGAAAAGGACATGGGGATATGCAGTCAAGAAACCAGAAGGCTAAATTTGTAAATGTTTTGTTCTGATGTCAGCCAACATATGACTTATTTGCATGTGCTTTACATGGAGTACAGCATAGAGTTTTGCATTGATTGTGTGTTTTAGTACCCTTCTATGGGTGTATTTGTAATGTGTCTCATCTCCTTTTCTTTGCACCAAACCTTTGTCCAAAGTCAATGGGAGCTGAGTTAGACATGTTAACAAAAGAAGAGTTTACTCTCAGTATAAATGCAAAGATGGTGTCTTATCATTAGCACATGTTCAAGGGCTGGGTGGATATGGCCAAAAATGAATGTAATGTTAGGTTTTAAACTTGTCTTTATGGTCAGACAAACACTTGCCAAACAGCAGAAGGGGTAGAAGGGAGAAGTTTTAAAGAGGAAATCATTTACATGAGTAAAAGTAAAACAAGTGTTTTAGCTGATGGTGTAAACAAAATAAAACCTAGAGAAAAAAGAAAGATTTATCATGACAATGAGCACACTATAAAAGCACACTATAAAATCATAAAAGTATTGTTTTATCACTGAGCCCTCAACCAGAAAATATGTAAATACATAAATTTGGGTTCACTGTCACACTTATTTGTGCTCAGTTCTTGTATTTGTAGTAGTTGTTGGCTTTTGTTAACATTAATGACAAACAAAACACATCAAGGATTTCTCTTCATAATCTCCTGAATGAACTTTTCTGCTTTAAAAGACCTTTTTATATGTATTTTCTTCAATGAAAAGATGTTTCTTTAAGGTTTAGGTTTTTAACAGCATTTTAACAGAATTTTCTGAAAATCAGCAAAAGAAAATGTGAATTTATCAAATATTAGGAATTTGTATATTTTCACTGCTGTTTCAGGGTGGACCTGAAACTACTGTCAATGTTTAATTCATCATTACTTTAATGGGATAAAAAATAAATCCACTGATGGTGTTTGTTGCTGTTTGACTTGCACTTCTTTACAATTGAAATACACCAACTTTCCAACTTTCCAACCACCTTTCTCAATGTAAAAACTTTTTTGTGATATTTTGATATTTTGCATTTCCACCACTTTTTTTTTTTTTTTACATACAAATTAAAAATGTAAAAAAAAACTATTACTATTATTTTTTGTGTCTTGTAATTGTAGATTACTGGACACATTAGTTAATTATTAATTAAATCCTGTTACTGCATTAACTGATGTTAATTATTGTCATTATCAAGTCCACTATGTTACCAATTAGGACAAGAGATGGTCTAAGACATGATATGACATAATGAGTTTGACATTTTGTTTTGAATATTTGACTCTGCCTGATGCTAATAACATTACTTTTTTGTCATGTATGTCTTGATAAAGTTGACAATTATTCTGTCCTTAACTGCTATGCTGTAATCTGGTGTGTCTTAGAAGAAGAAACAACTACCTGTTTAAATAAAGTTCTAATTTGTAATAAGTTGTAATAACATGACACAATATCACATTTTCAACCCTGGCATCAATTTTCAATGCGCATGGAACCTAGAGGTCAATGTAAGTCCTTAGATGTTGGTAATTGATGATATGGGCAAGGTTAAGTTGTTAATTAGGCAGAAACTAGAGGATGACCAATAGTGTATTTTTAAAGGCTGATATATAACAATGATAGTAAATGCACTGTTGGAAATCTACTATTTTTGATTTAGTTAAAAACTTGTTACTGAACATCTGCCTCAAAGTAATAAATACCGAAAGTGCAAAATTACTAAATCAATAAATAAATCAATCTGAATAAGTAAATGTCAAACTCAAAGTAATTCAAAGTTTGTGGACAGGAGACCAGGGCTCATGTCCCATTTTGTGCTGTATTTAGCTCTTTCTCTGAACCTTTTTCCTAACCCTAAGTTGTTATGCCTAAACCTAACCAAACTGTAACCATGGCATTGTGTAGATGTCTATTGGGCTACCCCACATGTTGAGAAATGACCGTCAGTATGTGACGAGTTGGGAATATACAGGTCTTTCAGTATGTAATATAATGTAGACTTGTCACAGCTGTGTGTTGTTGCCAACACAAGCCTCCACCCGTCACTGTTGTTTATGTTGCTGTAGTATGAGAACCTCAGCTATCAGACAGAGATCATCAGGTGTTTCCTCTAAAATGTCTCCAGTCAGGCAGAGACAGTGGGCTAGCCTAGAGGATGCTGGGAAATTCAAGTGGTGGTGCCTCCACCCCCATCACTAATCACTACCCCCCACACATACACACACACACAACACACCAGGCCTATCGCAGACCCTCCCCTTTTGCTCTCACTCATTTGGCTGCGAGTGACAGGACAACATCAGCCTAACAATAGCTGCTGTTCATGTTTCCTCCCATCCTCTCGCATCACTGCAGCCCCACGGAAAGACAATATGCTTTCTGACTGATAGAGAAGTGTGAGGTGACACTCAACTGAGAGAGTCAGGCCACTAATCAAGAGAAGCTCCAAAGTGGAGTCAGGGTGGTGGGTGTCAGGTTACATGTCACTTAAAAACGTGCACAAGCTTCCTCTACAGTCCTGCATGGCACTTCAAATTCCTTCTATTCCTTTCTCTGTTTTACAGACAAACACCTAAAGACAGAAACATTATTTCCTGATGACTGTGGCATATGACTGAAAGCTATGTGAAACTTATAATGGAGGCCAATATAGGTAATAATGATAATTTGGAGCAAGAAAGAGCCGGTATTTGACTAACGTGCTGATATCACACAAGCTGGAAATCAACCATCTTAAAATTTAGAAACTGAACAACTGTTGAACTGAATATCTAAGTCAAAGTAATAAATGTGGAATTGAACATCAAACTAACCATAAAAAATCTAGTTTGGAGCCATTTTTATTTTTTGAGCTATTATTTTCCCTCAAAGGCACCTGAAAAGCCTGATGTTAGACGTCTAGAAAACTTATGCTGATACTGATAGTTTGTCAAATTTCCTATTGCTATTTTCTACCACTGATGCAGCTTGCAGACAAAATACCTTATATGGTCACCAGTTGAAATGCTTGCAGTGTTCAACAGAGGCATGTCAGAAAGAAGAAAACTGCAGTGGCCCCTGTGTTATAGAAGCAAATTTACAGGGAAATTAGTGAGCGTACATTTGCATCATGCTAGCTTTATGCTAGCTTTTTTCTAAAGCCCAAAACCAGAAAAATGCATTATCTATGTACCCATGTTGGTTCCCCACCTCTTACTGAAAGCACCTGAAAGCATACTAGTCACTGAATCAAACTTTGAACTGTTTGTTATGAAAGAAATCCTGCAGAAGCTCGGGCATTGATGGCTCCTGGTTGAGAATTGCTGTGCCAAATGAACTAGGAAATGAGATGTGATGGATGCTGAGTAATTAGCCATAGGTGTTGATGGGAGCCTGTGGTCAATTATGTGCTCTGTCTGTCAAATGTTGTTTTATCCCAGATGGTTAAATGGGCAGTCAGGCAGCGTGGACATGCTGGAACACACTCCCCATTAAAACCTTGGAAGAAGAATATCTAAGTTTGTTTTGCCTTTCATATGGTTTTGACCAAAGTAAACTGATGAAAGGGGACAAATATATTGTCAGCTGTCACAGTATGTAATGAATGTGAAACCTGACCTTCATACAACAATAAGCTTGAAGGCAGTGACGGTGCTGGGAAGCAGTGTGATCAACGCAACATTACTCTACACTGCTCTCCATCAGTAAAAAACTGCATTGTTTGACTGTGATCATCACACCTTTCAGGTCCTAATAGCATCCAACAAACAAAGAAACCACTAAAAGAGTTTATTTCTTCAGAAACATTTTGATAACAGTCCTCTTGTCGTTTTGTCCTTTGACATCAGCAATGAGAGATTCAAACATCAGAAGCATAGACTGTATAAAAGAAATGGACGGAGACACTGTGACATCTCCCACTGGTTTTTGGACTACCGTCCTGAAACCTCAAGTTTTCGTATTGACAGTCTCTGGACAAAAAGTTGGAGCTGGAAGAAGTGCAAGGTGTGATGGGTAAGCTAATGATGAACGCTAGATTACTGACACAGTAAAATCTCAAACAACTACAGCAGAAAAGCTGTCAATCACACCTGTCAATCAAAGCCCTCATAGCAGACACAAAAGCCTTCTATTAGCCTGAAAATGTTATAATATACCCTAGAGTGTTTGTAAAGGACCACCAGTATACTTATTAGAGTTGCAGCCAGGCTTGTGGAGCCAGCATCCAGTTTTCCTACATCTGCATTGGTTTCAGGTTCAAGCTGCTGTTGTTGCCCCTTGAGTGGAAACTCTTTCCTGTGTTTTCTGTTTAGATTACAGTTACCAGGCTGAAAACAGCATGAGAAAACACAAGTCTGAGCACTTGTGAGATGAAAATCCTGTTCATGTTACTGAGTAATCTACCAGGAATATATGGCAACGTATATTTAATTAGCATTTTCAGAGTGCTAGAATAACCTTATTCACAAGTTTAATATACATTGAATACATCTGAATGGCTGCAAGGAGCCTGTTGTCCTGCTGAAAACATGTTCATAGGTCATTAATATGATCCATGGTTACATAATGTTATTTAGCAACATCAAACATGTGGAGTCTTATGTTTAAGTCCATGAACAAGACACAGCAAGTTATATAGCAACAGTCCAGTATTATTATAGAGCCAGTTCTCACTCCCAAGTTGTCACATTCCACTGTTTGGTCATGAGCACTTGGCATCTGTTTTCGGTGATTGTGGTGGTTATGGTGGAACACCAAAGTTTGGGGACTTACACACAGGAAACCAGGGTTCATGTCCCATTTCATTTTGAAATGTTATGTCCTGACCAAGTGTCAATAGTCCTCTGGCTTAGGTCTTCGGAGACACTTAATATAAGTGAGTTAATACATTCGCCAGTTTATGAAGTTGGAATAGTTTTTAGGTTCAGGTACACATGAATATGGAAATACCTCTCAAACAGTAATAATTATTCACCGATTTTTCAAAGATTTCAAACTGCATTATGTTTCCATAAACCACATAGTGTGTGATAATACATGAAGCACAAACTGGGGGTCTCCACTCCAAGCATGCCCTGTGCTGAAAATGAGATTATACATCAGTGTGTCCTTTTGTTTATGGAGAGGTCCCAGAGGAATTCCACAGCTTATTGGTACTTGGAAATTGCTTGACTTTAAGCAGACGTAGCTCTTTGTCCAGACTTGCTACAAACACTTTAATGCTCAGTGAGTGCCTGCAAGACAGGGATGAAAGGTGAACAATGGCAGGACAGAGAAACAGAAAAAGTGATAAATACCATGAAAACACATTTTAATAGTGACGGAGAAAAATATTCACCCAGAAGCGTATTCTTTGTTTCAGAGGGTCAGAAGGAAGCAATGAGTACATTCAAGCTGAAGTCAGGGCTGCAATCAATACAAACTAGATATAGTTCCTAATGTGCTTATGGATTCCTTGGTGCGAAAAAAGGAAACAGTAGTACTTCCTGTCTTTGTTTCTCCCTGTTGAGATTGCTTGAGAAAATAGAGTGTACAAACAGAGGAAGGCTAGCAACGCTGCAACTGGACTTTAATTTATAGTGAGCTTGCCATGGGGCCATGGGGAAATAAGTTGGCCACTTTGATTTGCCCACAAACTAAGACGCTAATGAAAATGGAAGTCTGAAATGAACTTAACTGTAGATTTGACTAAGCAACTATAATGACGAGGCATGCTCCTTAAATACTACCTTATTGTGTCCAGACTGAGGCCTAATGATTGTAATAATATTTCTTAATGGATTTGTTTTGCCTTCCAGTTTTATGTCCAAGCTCTTGACAAATGTCTCAGCATACTAAGAAATGGACATGGAAAAGATTATTCAGCTTTGCTCACATGGGAATAAAAAATCAATTCTGACCTTGTTGGAAAAAAGCCAAGGGAGACCTATATAATTTGTGAGGGAGTCAGCAGTAGGAAATAGTGCCTTTGTTGTGTCGGAGTGGAACAGGCAGGATGGCAGTGAACAGAGGCTTTCTTCAGGGGGCCATCTCCACAAATAATAACAGATAAGAAGGATAAGGTGAAGATGTAGCATGTTTTACCGTTACCTCTCCCCCACAGTCTATCTTAATTCACAGGCCAAGATATTGATTGGAATTCTTTTGATGAGGCACAAGTTATTATCCATCACCAGCAGCCGGTGTCAGCTCTGTGGAAAATCTGTCTTAGCCACTCATTTCCTCTATTATTCAGTCCTGAAATCTCATTTTCTTAAAGCAAGTAGTTTATTGTTCAGACAGAAAATTATTTGCAATAAATCAGTTTATTTATGTTTAGTCAAAGACCAAATATTCTCTGGTTCACTGTGAGACTTTGCTGTTTTCATCTCCTTCAGGTCCTCTATAAAGTCAATCCCTGTGTTTCCATGACACCACCCACTGGTTTGAGGTGTCCCATGTACGATGGAGTACAAGAGGATGGAGCTGGTGAAACTCACCAAGCTAAAGCTAACTTACTGATAACACTGACCACACCAGCTAACTCTGTCATGTTAAACACCACCAAGTAATTTCAGCTACTTGACAAATGGCATCACACAGTTGTGTTTGAAAGAGTAACAGTTATACACATAAATAACAACATATAATACAATGTGACTTAATGCAAATATTAGTTAAATAGGTAATTAGATAATTAGGATAAATTAGCTGTAAACTGGCTGTAAACATTGGCATTTTAACATGGGGGTCTACAACTAGCCTCAAGTGGACATTCAGGGACATTCTTCTGTGTTGGTTTCACTTTTCAGCCCTGGAGGTTGTCGCTTGGTATTTCGCTACATAATGTCTACATGCAGGACCAACGCATCCATATCCATTTTTGGACTATTGTATATCTGGCCTTTAGGTAAGCAATATGATTTGATCAATTATTAATTTTTAGTCCAGGGACTGGCAATGTGCATTGCTCAAGAGAGCAGTGTCTTGATTTTGTTGTACGTGAGTGTAATTGGTCATTGAAGGATAATTTGTCATTATGATTGTTTTTTGCCTTTCCCCAATATACAGGAGGCACTATAGGTGGGGTGGATGGCAGATTTACAAACCCATTTTTTAAATCACATCTTTGTGTACTTTATACCAAGCCCTGGTGTCTGTCACTCAACCTACCTTGTTGTATAAACCAGATTCATATTGATACCAGATATTTAAGTAGCCCTAGCAGAGATATGATGCCTTACCTTGCAAAAATCAATAAAAATAAATTCCATTTTCTGCTTCTTGAAATGTATTGGATTTACCTTGGCCCATGTCCTACCCTTCCACCAAGTTTCATGAAAATCTGTGAGATAGATTTTGCATAATGCTGTTGACAGAGGTCAATGACAGCATAACCTCCTTGGCTGCACAAGCTAATCCTGCTAATACTATAGCCCTATTAACTTGTTAGTATGTGAGTTGCTTCTGCACATTCAATGTGCTTCACTATCCGACTGACATTATATCTGCAGCTATTGCAGAAAACCACAATACATAATGCAGTGACAGAAAGATTCAAAGTTTGAAGTCAGAGGGGATATGAAGATTAAGATATTAACCTGTTAAGGTTAAGGTGCATGTTTTTGGACTGTGGGAGGAAGCCAGAGTACCAGGAGAGAACCCACGCAGACACAGGGAGAACATGCAAACTCCACACAGAGAGTGTCTGTGTGATCCAATATAATCTAATATTAATTTGAAGAAAATGTGAAGTTATGCAGATTTCCATCCACTATTGTTATGAGAATATCAAGAGTTGGTTAATCATCATCATTATCATCATCATCACCATGCTTTAACTTTGCCAGTTAGATCTAACATTTGATACAATAACATATTAACTGACCTACTGATTGTGAAGATGATATAGATGTAAGAGGTATTTTGACAAAAACCTGAAGGTGGCTTTAGCTTTTGCCCTCCGAACCAACCAACTGGTCTGGATCATGTTGCTTTTTACCATCTATATTGTTTCTGTTTGTTTCTTGTATTAATTCAGTGGTCAATGCCCGACCACTAAGACCAAGTCTTAGTCAGCAACTAAGACCAAGTCTTAGTGGTCCACACACACACAGTTATTTGCTAAATTTATTTCCATTGCACTTCGCAAATTGAAAATGCTAAAAAAACACACATCTGGAGCTGGATGGAAATGCACCTGACAATAAAAGTTGTAATCACTATGAATGCTCTGGATTCTCAAGGGGCTGCATGAACGGCACTAATGTGCTTTGACCCATTTATAGCTGCCTGCAAGAAAATGTAGTTTTTGTTATAATGACATCTAAAGATTAGTTACATACACATTAGGCAGGTTTCCATTCATATGTATTAACTGACTTTTAAAGAATCAGCAAAAGCAAATGCAAATTTATGTGTGTTTCTACTACTGTTATTTGAGATGATTCACTTTCATCATTGTTCTGGTTCAAATGTTTGCCAGTTAGATGTAGTATTTCTTACAATAATATCCTACCTGAGCTGATAGACTGTAGAGGTATTTTGACAAAAAGCTGAAGCTGGTTTTACATTTTGTCCCCTGAACCAAAGAACTGGTCTGGATCGTATAACAATGTTTAAAATTCTTCTTGTCCACCCAATAAAAACCCTGCCAGACTGTATTCACTCTAGACTGTGCTAGAGAACAATAATGTATATATTAATTTAAAAAATGTGTCACAGTAACCAGACAGTAACTAGAATGAAAACCTGTCTGTGCTGTCTTGTTTTTATGAACACAGTAGGTGTGTGCAGCCATACAGACGGTGTGTGTAACTCTAAGAATGTGGCCCTGCCATGTAACGTGATCCCCTTTAATCGGCGTGTACGCCTGTGAAATCTAACATGAGCCTGCTGACACTTTGTTTCTGTTTGGCATAAGCACTTTTTGACGGCCTCTGACCTACTTGCGAGCTGCTGGCCATCAGAACACTGCTTAGTGCTCCTACATACCTAAACTGGCCAGAGATCACTGATGGGATCAACATCAGATTAAAACAACAGATTAGCGATTGAGCACATAAGGCTGTGGCCATTTATTTAAAGTGTGTGGCGACTGTGGAGTGCTTTCTTCAACTTCTCTTAGAATTCAACAAAAAGCTGTTTCGGAGCATTTATTCCAATCATTAATCCTGAAAATTCATGAAAAGTGTTAAGTAGAAGTAGTGAGCATACAACTTATGTTGGTGTTGTCCATATGGTTATTATCACCTAATAGCAGCTTATCAGCTTCCTTTGCTAATCCTACATCCCATTCCAGCACTGCCAAAGCCCCTCAGTCAGCTTCATATGGACCAACAGTGATATGACAGATCCTGCCTGTGTTTTAATGACATGTTATATTTATTTAGTGTGTTTCAAAAGGTTAATCTTAACATTCTATATTCATATATCTACAAATATGCATTCATTCTGTTTCTTTTTTTTCAATTTGAATCAGTTTATATAACTTAGTTTGTCAAAGTCTTCAAAGTTTTGCATTGTCTGAAACAGTGTAAAACACCAGCATTTTCAGTTTATAACAATGATAAAGCAGCAGCCGCGAATGTATAGACAGGTCGGTGTTATATCTTGATAAATGTCTTAATCAAGTATTTCAGTTGTTGCTGTTGAGTAATTTGCTGACCATTTCAATGAGTGAACATTCATTTATTAAAATACTCCTTTAAAAGACTGTTTCCTAAAATTTCCATTTGAATACTAATACTGTGCAAAAACTTTTATACATTCAGAACTATGGCTAGGCGATATGGACAAAAAAATAATATCTCCATATTTTTTTGGCAAAATGGCAATATACAATAATCATCCATCCATCCATCCATCCATCCATCATCTACCGCTTATCCGGGGCCGAGTCACAGGGGCAGCAATCTAAGCAGACACCTCCTCAAGCTCTTCCGGTGGGACCCCGAGGTGTTCCCAGGCCAGCCGAGAGACATAGTCCCTCCAGCATGTCCTGGGTCTGCCC
>JAPQRN010000027.1:344822-355800 GCA_037367275.1 Coranthus polyacanthus
GTCTAAGGACAGAGGGTGTTGTACCTTGTACGGACTGTAAAGCCCTTTGAGGCAAATCTTGATTTGTGATATTGGGTCATATAAATAAAATTGAATTGAATTGAATTGATTACTAGTACTCCTGGTCTCAGACTCTTGTCAAATAGACAACACCTTTTCTCTGTGGTCAAAGTCTTCTGCCACTACATTTGTCATTGGAGTGGAGTGTTGTAGTACACCAAATTGGTCCACTTTTTGAAGGTCATGGTCTCATCTGAGCCTCTATTTTTACTTGGTTTTGTGTTGGTCAAGACCGGTCAAGGCCACAAGTACAGGAATATCACTAAATTGCCTCTGCACTGTCGGATTTGTTAACATCATTAGTGTGATTTGAAAGAAAAAATCTTAATTTGGCTACACACTGGAAACTTAAAATAAATACACACCCACCCCATTTAGAAGTTTAATCCCCTTAAAGCTGATTGTTATTTCCGTAGTATGGAAAGAAAATGAACTGGTTTGGTCAAGTAAAAAAACATAATCCTGGAATGCAAGCATTAAAGGTCCCGTACTGTGAAAATGCACTTCTATTGTGTTTTTAGGTTTATATAAACTCTGTGGTGTAAAATAAAAGCTGCTCTGTACTGTTAGTCCTCTTGTGCCTTCACCACAAGATGTCCTCCAGACAAAACAAGACAATTAGAAAATTAAATTAAATTAAATTTTATTTATATAGCCCAATATCACAAATCAAGATTTGCCTCAAAGGGCTTTACAGTCCGTACAAGGTACAACACCCTCTGTCCTTAGACCCTCGGTTCAAGTGAGGAAAAACTGCCCAAAAACCCATCTGGGAAAAATCCCCTGCTTGTGATGTAGTAAGCAGAAACAATATCCGTAACCAATCATATTCAATGTATTTTTTTTTTATGTGTTAGCCCCGCCCCCTTCAGTGACTAGTAACAGAACAGTGACCATGTCTGGAAAACTATCTATGAAAAGTGTATTATTCCTGCTTCAGTAAATCAAAACTACTGCACAGACTCCAAAGGAGACAAATGTTACAGACCAGTGGATGGATTTTACTTTTGGAGACTCATTTTGACTTATCCTCAGTCTTTTTGGATGTGTACAGCACATTAATAACTGATTGTTGACACCTGTTGAGAATTCTGCTGTTGCTAATGGTTGCTAGGGGATCTGTGGTGAGCCAATCAGAACATTTGCTGATGAAAAGTGGGAGGTTACATTATCTTCTCAATGTAATATAAGCTCTTTGTGGCAGAGTCACAGTGGCATTCATAAAAGTGAGGAAAAATCAAATCTATACTCTTATTTATGTCAACACCATTACAGAAGTCTTTAATATACACATATACATGGTATAGATAGAACTTTAAGTGTTAAGATATGGGACCTTTAAAACAAAGTAACAAGCCTGTTTTGAAAATTTAAGGAGTAGAAAGGCCAGATATTTTAGTTCAAATGTAGGGAGTAAAAGAAAAAGGTTGTCAGAAAAATAAAGCAAATATACAGATACCTTAAAAACTCTACTATGCCCTGCCCCTGTTTATTTGATCTACTGTCGATGCATCTTTTACATGTTCATAAATCAAACTTATCTCATATCTCATATAACATGTGCCTCGATTTGTTGCAAAGAAACGTCATCTTTCATTGAAGGAGCTGCAACTTCCTTTGCTTTTCCTCAGTAAGCAGGGTATGTGTGGTGGATTGTGGGTTTACAAAATCCATGAGACTGGAGTTTGCATCCCCACTCTTGTGAGGATTTAGATGTAGGCAATAAAACACAATGATTAAGCTCAGGAAAAGATGATAATTTGGTTTAAATATTAATAAACACACTGTGAGTCATTTTTTGTCAGACTTTTTCTGTATTAAATCAATCCCTGGTTGACAACAACCAAGTGCCAATTTTCATCATTAGTAAAACATCCTATTGATATAGATTAATTGGCCAAACTGATTAATTGGTCTATCTCTATTATTATGGTGAAATAAAACATGTTTGCGGCTACTGTTTAGTTATATATGAATGTAATTTCTGTGACATGGGGTTGCATAAATGAATCCATACGTGTTTAACATATCATGAGCAGTTTTATGTTTGTACTTAGGATCTCTGCTGATTCATGTCTGTATTAAATTCAAGGCAACTCAAAGGCACCTTGAATTTTGGACCAAAGTCTATATAAAATATATTATATTTTGTGGTTCTTTGTGTGTGTGTGTGTGTGTGTGTGTTCATGTGTATTATTGCCTTTGTATGTGCGTGTTCATCATTGTGTCTACATAGCATATGCTTTTGCACTCCATGGGTCCCACAATTGATTCTGTCGCATTGTCATCTCCTGTGTATTTGTGCACTTAACATTTTTGCCGTCGCTTGCTGTTCCTTTACCTTTCGATATTCACTTCAGCGTGGACCGCCTGCAGTGGAGCACTCACAATGCACTCACAATGGCTCCTTCCCCCCAGCACACACACACACCACCTCCCACCCTCCTCCTGGTTTCCTCCTGAGTGCTGACCTGCATTGCTCCTTTAATATTGGTGACAGCTAATACACTTCTAAATGATCAGTTATTATCTCAGGGGCCTCGTCCACAGGGCCCCACTGATTCCAAAGGTCATCCCTCTGTCTTCCAGTATTGATTAAGTGGGCCTGTTAACGTAGCTCTGGGCCTTACTGAAAGTGAATGTTGCCACTAACATATTTCCATCAGCTCTATCTGGCTGCAGAGGCCCATTTAAAAGCCTCTTTGACTCTGCTGCTGCCCCAGTGAATAGGACAGGATGAGGAACATAATGGATATGCCAATAAGGAAACTAGTGCTTCTAAAATATATTGAGGGCCACCAACAAGACACACACAAGGAGATTTCCTGCTGACATATAAGAGGATTTAAAATATTACAATTATGAATTAACATTTGCCTTTCATCACATCAACAAAACTGTATGAAGAATGATAGACGGAAATACACACAAAAGAACAAGCAACAATGTATTGCTACATTTACAACATAGCGAATACATACACCAGTGGCATTAATTTCCTTAGAAATAACATTTACTATGCGAAACCTAATATAAATTCCTGCTACATGTACATTGTGCATCAGTGACCATCAACTGGTGGCAGAAGATTCATAAATTGATAAAATGTGAGTATATGTGGCATCTTTTCCAAAATAATTTAATCAGAAATAAAATAGGATCCTTTATCAACAACAAATATGAGTTTCAATCTGTTCTGCAATTATATTTCTGGGATTACAGGTTTCAGGCATCACTCCACAGTGAGCTGCCTCCTGCTCTCTGTTTCTCTCCCATGCTTGTATGATGATAATGATGACAAATAATAATGTGTGTCTCCTAAACTCTGCAATCTATACTAGAATGGCCCTGAAGGTGGTTTAAAACAGGAAACATTATATTTTTTTCATATATTCTAATTCCCAACAAGCAAAAATAGGGTAAACAAAAATGGTACTGCAACTGTGGAGCTCTGCTGCCTTCGCACAATGCACAAAATCATTTACACAGAATTACATTTTACAGCAGTCACTATAATGACATTTCAGTTGGCATTTAATAGTCACATAAATAATAACAATTTCATTGTCTTTTTCTGTCCATTTTATGTCACTTATATTCACCCATGGTCCGGTCAATCCACCTATTGTTTCTTTCAGTAGAAGTACAGACACTTGTATAAAAACAGACAGTGATAAAAGTAGAAGTACTGATTCAACTTCTTTACTGCAGTGAAAGTGATAAAGTCCAGGCTCTGAAATGTCCTCAAAGTATAAAAGTCGCCAGTCTGCCTTTGAGGGACATTTCTAGACACTGTTTGTGTGGAAAGCAAACTGAACCTCATGTCATATTAATAATAACTTCAAATAAAAGACAGTATATGAAACATTATGACACCTTTTCTCTGCACTCTTTTATGTCAGTTTCATCTTTGCTACATCTTTTAATGTTCTTTTTGTCTTATCATGTTTCTTGTGTGTGATGTGCACTGATGGACTGATGTCCTTAGTCTAGATATGGGGAAGCTGCACAATGATACAAAATAAAAACAATGGATGATTCTACTCAAATGCAGTAACAAGTGGGTTTCTAAAATGTACAGAGGAGTGCAGATATTGTTAAAAATTAAGGGAGTAAAAATGTATCATTAAAAAAAATAATAAATCAATTAGGGCTGGGTGTGATTTTATAGTCTTTATTGTCTTATAGTCGGAACATTTCACAAATCTAGAGGTAGGAGAACATTCAAAACTACTGTAATTATAAAATGTTTGTTCTACATCAAAATATACACGAGTCAAATTAAGTAAAACAACAAAACAAAAGAAAATAGAAAATTGCACTAAATATAATGATCACAATATATCACAGTAACAATAAATGTGGTTTTATCGCCCACCCTATGGACACCATCTGAAAACATCTCATCCAGGGCTTTGTATTGTTTTCCATTAATGGATTACACATCTTATTCCCACTCCACAGCTGCTTTTAAACATGAAATGTTGGTTTGATTTCTGTTTCATGCTGACAAAGACCAACCTTTGTGAGGCTGCCAGATGTGAAAAAGTTATTCATGGCCAAAAGCATTTTCCTGACATTGTTCTGGGTGTGGCACTGTGTGTATTTCTGTTGAAGATGTGTGCCCAGGCTCCTCTCTACAACACTCACTTTGCTCAAGGTTACTCAGAGATTATCTAAGGAACTCATTGTCCTCATCCGTCTTCACACCTAACACTGGTCACATTTGCATTATTCTTTTTGGTTAAAAAAGTTACTAAATTATTGTTTTCTTTCTCTCCTTTTTCCAGTTGTATGAATTGGATGATGATGAAAAACGCAAAGAGTTCCTTGATGACCTTTTCAGTTTCATGCAAAAGCGTGGTAAGTACACCAACCATTCCTCATCTTTTATTGTTCTGAAATGAACTTGACCTACACAATCTCACTCCCAACTGATAACATACTGAACCTTGGTCAGGGCATCGCATTTAGAGTCATAGGGTACCCCTAGAGTGTCATTTTTTGATACACAGGGTAGTCCAGAAGATGCCATGGTTATGGTTCGGTTAGGTTAAGCATGAAAACAACTTGGTTAGGTTTAGGAAGAAAAGGGTCAGGAGAAGAGAGAATAAGAAAGACAAATGCAAAAATAAACAGAGCATGAAGTGGGACATGTTATGGCAATTTACGAATATAAATCACATAAAGCACATAAAGTTTGTACTTTGTTCACATAAAGTTTGCACGCTGCTCCTGTGTCTTCAGGTCAGCGTGCCCTGTATTTCTTTGGTCCCTATCACATACTGATAACTCAGTTGCAAAACATTCACCTTCTGGTATAAACAGATACCAACTGCTGCCCACCTGCACAGCAACAGCACACAACTTTTACACACCCACTCCCCATATAAGACACATTCACACGTCTTCTTTTTTGCTCACTCTTGCAGACTACTTTTGTACTGAAGCTTCAAATAAAACTTTGTAGACTTTGACACTTTGAGATCGATATATATTTCATATCCCGATCAGCATTAAGATTTTTCCACAACAGTCAACAACCCTGGTCTCCTGTGTGTCCACAAACTTTGGTGTTGGCGACGTCTGAGGACTTACATTGACTTCTTGACTTCTTCTGGTACTCTGTGCATCAATAATTGATGCTATAGGGGTACCCTGGGCAGTGAAAACAGATGCCAAGGGTTCATGACCAATCAGCAGATAGTCTGGATTTGACCCAGTTTGTCTTATTTCAGGTTCCCTGAGTAAGTGATATCCTGAATTTTCAGCACCATAGCTACACTTAGACTACGTCTAATGACACTTCTGAACACTTAACCTAAATTCAGTTCATTTCAGTTTTATTTAAATAGCGCTAATCATAATACGTGATTGTCTCAAGGCACTTCACAAATTCTGGTCAAGGTTTTAAAAATATTATACAAAGAAGAAACCCAACAAATAAGCCCAGGGCAGCAGCATGGAGGACAAACTGCCTTTATGGAAGGAAAAAGCCTCAAACCCTCCATCTAATCTTTTACCATCACAGACCAAAAAGTAGACAAAAACTAGATGTACAGGTAAAATGAATGAACATTGTTAATCCCGTAACTATATTCTTTACGGTGAAGTGTAACTTAACACCCATTCTGAGTCTAACTCAACCCACAGCATGATTTTGAAAAGTGCTACTAAGTCAGAAAGAGGATGAGAGGTCCAGATGTGGATGTGAGACAGGAGGAGTTCAGGGTCATCACGAGGACAGACATTCACAAGATGCCTATACAGAACCACATGAGGCTCTGAAAGGGGTTTGGGTTTTGTGCTGCTTTACCACCTAAAGAAGGCCCACATACAAAATTCAACGTCACTTTAATTGTACAATAATTTAATAATAATAATACAATTTACAATATTTGCTTTACCTTGTGTCATACAGTCCTTTCCCACAGGGAACTGAAGCCTTGAAGTCTCTTCAAACCAACCAGACTCACTGACAATAACAATTCTGTGTCTGCCTCGATTGTCCAGTCCATTGTGTTACTGTGGGTCCTTAAGGTTTTAATAAAATTGACAAACAATCAAAGCAGTAGTAAAAGATGTACAAATGTGGGTTTTTTCAAACAAATTTGGTGAAGGACAGGTGGACCACACACACCACTGATTAGATAGCATTAACATTGTTCACCTTTACATCAGGTTACATGTTTCAGATCTGACTTTACTACTACAAATATTTTTAAGGTTTAGTGGCGGGCAACACCCTGGCATTCACAAGAGCTCCTCACAATGTCATGAATTCCCCACATTTATGGGCCACTAACAGTGTGACGGTGTGTTTTCCCAAAGTGAGGATTCTGTTGGTAGCCACTGCTTTTATTGGGGAAATAGATCCGTGTTTAGACCCTTGCATAATATGAGGAAGTTAACCACCCAGGAGAGAATAAAAGGCACTGCCAGTTACAATGACCATCTATTTTAGGAGCACACGTCTCGCATGCCATGTTTTTGTTAGTTTGAATTCCTTGTTCTGTACACAATGTTTTACACGCCTGCAGATGCATCGTGTGTTTTTCTTGTCCTCACTTGCCTGCCCTTGACTTACAATGCAGGAAAATACAGGTCTTGGTGTAATATACTTTTCAAATATACAAATGTACACTGGTTCCATGCTTAACACAGCTGCAATCAGAAACACAGATTTCTATTTCATAAAGCTGAGTGCACAGAAAATGTTTGACTTAAACTTAATGAAATGTTTAAATATTTAATTTACTGACTCCAGAGTCATACCCTAAACCCAACAGGAAGTCCGCCATTTTGGCTTGAATGTGCAATATTTGCCCTTTTTTGCCATTTCCAGCTGTGTACTTTAACAAACTCCTTCTAGAAACTTGCATTGACTTCAAATTTGGTCAGTTTTATCTGAAGACCTTTGCAATGAAAAATGGTGATGTAGATTTTTATGTTTTCCGCCATTCCCTTGTGCTGTTGTGGCACAGGAAGTAGTATTTAACTCCCCTGTACAACACTGAAAATGGGTCCAGACCTGAGGTTGACTAATGCCTGCAATGAAACCCATTGACTGCAGCCTGCCACGGAGGTACGAGGGACACATTTTTTTATGTATTTGTCACTAAAACAAAACTTTACTGTATTTATTGTGTAAAATGTGCCTCAATCTAAAGCATGACATGTCTCCACACAGTGTGCTGTGACAGCTGGAAAAAGCACATAGTGTTGTTGAAGTAATGATGTAGTTGGGTGGTCACTTGGGTTTAGAGACAGTATGGATTGTTGTTGGGCCGTTCAATTAGAGATTGATTTTGGACTTAGTGTAGGGAGACATTGTCAGTGCGGAGCAGATCAGCAGCAGCCTATCTCCACTGCTCGCCTCTGACAACTGTGATCAGAGTGGACTGCTCCAAATATCCCAATCAATGTTTCTTGAAAACATCACTGTCATTCTGCACTGCTAAAGAAATGGACTAGTTAACCAGAGAGCCAAGAAAAAAAAGACAAACATACTGTGTTCCTTTGATATTGTCAATTTATTTGCTGGCGTCAAGAATACAGGAGTGTCCCTGTTGTGGACTCTGCTGTCTCTGATATGCTGCCCAGGACCAGTGCTGCCAGATGGAAAATATTCAAGTATTCTACCAGAGGTGTAAAACTATCCCATTTTGAGGAAAACTCTCTTCCACATAGAGGTCGACTGATAATGGGCTTTTAAGGACCGATATGATAACGATAGCTTCTAACAGAAAAAAGCTGATCAACCGATATAACCACTGCTCTAAAAAGGTGATTTTTTTTTTTCCTCAGAGTCAGCAATTCTAGTTGAGAAACCTAATATTAGCCGGTTATCTGAGATATCAGAGATATCTGGTACACAGTCATAACAAAGAGATTTGCTCTGTGTAAATATAATACCATCCTATAAGTGACTATATTCAATACAAAATACCTCACATTTCTGACTAGTAAAGAGGATATAAGTTAAAGACTGTTGAGGCTGTGAGTCACGTTCATCATACTAACGAGCATGACTGGCTAGAAAGATGTGAGAGGAGATCCTGCTCATGTCAGGAAATGAATTCAAATGAAATAACACAGACTGATTACATCTACTAATATTAAGTGCCACAAAGTGAAACCATCATACATTTGGCATTATTGACTGTATATTGTACAGAAATTATCATACAAATGTGATATTTATTGCACGTGACAACACTGCCCAGGATTCACATACTGCTCAAAGTGTGTTTTTGATTTTGCTTGTGCTCATTACCACAAAACTAAGGTTAATGTCTGTCACGTGTTTCCTGTGATAACAATGCAGTGCAGTATTTCACTGATATTATGTCTTAATGGTGTGCAGCAGATGCTCAGAAAAACTTTGTGTTCATTTTTTTTTCCGTCTTGGAGGCAGAGACATTGAGAGATTCCATCAAAAGCTGAGCAGACAATGCCAGTGAAGGCCTCTTTTATGTGTTGATAAATAGGCTGATTTACTGTTGTCCTCTGGCTGTTGTTATTAATTGCTTATTATCTCAGAGGGCTACTGTCAGCACTTTTTCTCGAATAAGTCAACTTTTGTCCCCCGCCGAATTGCTTAAGAATACTGTGTCGCAGAAGAAAAGGCAACTTGAGAGTTACCTTAAAAAATGACTCAGGACTTCGATCGCTTCGACACTTTATATTGCTCTTTACTTTGGCGTTGCCTCTTGCTTTCAAACCTCTGCCACTGCAGGTGCTCTACTGCGCTACCGGCATGACATCCGTTTAGTTTTTGTTATTTTAAGCTTTTGCTGTTTTCATACAAAGCAAAGTATAATGAGCAGACACTGGTGTCCGTAGAGTTGGGTGTCACATACAGTACAATTAATCTAATCACAATCGCTGTGTCGGCCTGTGCAGCCATATATTACACAAAAGGCTGCAATGTAATGGTCTAGTGTACATCTGGAGATATTTTGGATTCAGTGACACTGAGCAGATAGACATACTGTGGGAAAAAAGCAAAGAGAAAGCCACACCTTTTAAAAAAAATTGTTCAAGTTTGTATATTTGAGTTGAAAAAAGACACATTTTAAAATTATCATTAATCTGTGTATTTTCTTGAGAATCAAGCAAATATACTCACATCACAATATTGTTCACAATAATCACAATCTGATGTTTTCACCAAATCCTGCAGCCCTAGTGTCACATCCATTGGTTTTTGATAGTGGCTGTAATGTGGCTGTAACGATACACAGTACATCAAGCTGCTGACTCCCATCCACTAACCTCTGTTGAATGCATGTGTGTATTAGTGCTGCAACTAACTATTATTTTCATTGTCACTGTATTGTATAATCACTTAATCCTTTGGTCTATAAAATGGTGCAAAAGTGTTTTCAAGCCCAAGATGATGCCTTGCATCTGCAACACAAAGATATTCAGTTTGCTGTCACAAAGGAGGAAAGAACCAGAAAATATTCACATTTAAGAAGCTGGAATCAGAGAATTTCCTTAAAAATGTTTCAAACTGATTATTGATTATCAGAATAGTTGTTGACAAAGAATCAATTAATTATTGCAGCTGTAGGATGTATAAACAGATAAATTTACATATTTATCGAATAATTTGTTGATCAACACAAAATTAGTAATTTTTGTGCTTTCATTTGTTTGTGCAATACTCTAAATTAGCTTATTAAATGTGCAGTACTCTATGGTTTTTTGGCTTCATCAGGCAAAACTTTCATTATTTCCTTTCAGCATATTGTAATTCAAGTTGTCTGACAGGAAACAAGAATTCTACCTACTTCACTTTTCTTTATCTTTGCTGACTTTATCTGTATTTAATCTGGTATTTTTCTCTAAACTGAACCAAGTGTCATCAGTGTCTAAACCATAGAACCATTGAAATAGCTAAATTACATATGAACATACACTAAGACATGGTTGAAAGGCACTATGATTGGTTAAAAACACCAGCAAATCTAGACAGCATATCTAGAAAATATTGGGATGAAACTATCAGAAATATGTATGTTATTAGAGGGTAATTCTGAATGGGAATAGGTTGTGTGGAAGTTCCTAATAAAAGAAAGCCATGAGAGATTGCAGACCCTCACCTCATTAAATCATGTCCACCAGTTGTGAATACAATCAAAGACAAATATGTGAGGAACGCCCTTCAAATATTGATTTATAATAAGATTTATAAATGAAAATATGTTCTCAGTTCTGGATCATCTTCCTGATCAGCAAGAAGTAGATTGTGTTGATATATGTTGTCATGCAGCATGTGTGTGACTTTGTACTATTGACTATTGTACTGACTGTAAAGCCCTTTGAGGCAAATTTTGATTTGTGATATTGGGCTATATAAATTGAATTGAATTGAATTGAATTGAATTGAATTGAATTGAATTGAATTGAA
>JAPQRN010000027.1:355900-369583 GCA_037367275.1 Coranthus polyacanthus
GACAGAGAGGAAAAAGCACAAAACTACGGGAAGGGGAAGACACAAAGTTAGTAACATGTAATGGAGACATATGTATTTAGACTCAGTCCATCCTGCTGCCACAAATACGACTAGAAGTAGTCCCAACAAATGCACTGTTTTGCCCTGCTTGAGTAAGGTTTTTTAACAAACTATAGTGACCAGCTGGTTTAGGAAATTAACTAAGTATTTTATATAGATTTGTATGTCTTTAGTAGGACCTTTTCTGGGCACCATGGGCATCTCAAACTGGTGAGTGTAGTGAGACAAATGAACATGTTGATGATCCTTAAATCTCTTTAAATTAACGCGTGTGTTATACTTTAATGACCATGGAAATTTTGGTAAAGTCAAATAATGTGATGTTGACTCCAGCCTTCTCCCTCCAGCTGTGTCTTCATTCCCTCTGATTATAAAGTGTATCCGCGCTGATCTATAAAACTATTATTTTTTTGGAAGACACAATAGCCAACCAAACAAGGATCGAGGCAATAAATAAAAGCCTCAGCCTTTGTCAGACAGAATCAGAGGCAAGACAAGCCTCTTAAAACTAGATTTATGTGCATTCAATACTGAAGCTGATGTATTTGTCTCTCTGATTCCCTGAAAGAGATATAAAGAATAAAAGAGTGAGGATGGAGGCCTTTTGTCAGCACAAACTATCTCATTGAGCCATGTATCATTATGACAATGAGTAATGGTGGACAAGGTGGTAGAAATCCACTTTGCACAGTCTAACAGTGCTTTTGCAGTTAATTCCTCAGCAGGAGTTTGTAATTGGAACAATGTGGAGCATCAGGGGCTCTAGTAGTGCAGTAATCATCTTTATGCTTGGCTTCATCGCTGATGTGTTCACTTTGCACCTCCAAGCCAATAATGGGATGAGAATTTCTCCTCCTCATTGACTTTGCTCTTTTAACCCATGAAATAAACGATTAATGTGGTGTCACAGGGGAAACCGACTATTTATACTTCTGTTCAACTCCCTAAATGACATCTAGGAGGGTGGAGCACAAACTGTCTGTCAGCAGCAGCTTATGAGGACTCAGGGCCACAAAATAAATCAGCAAGCAAAGATGACTGGGCACCTCACACCGCTGCTCATGTCGAGGCGGGAGCAATCAAGGGGTTTTAATGTGAGCGTGTGGACAAATTAAATATTACTTCCTGCATCAACAGTATAACAGCTGGAAATGGCAATTTTCCTGTGCAAAACTGGGCTTTTTTGTGATTCTGGACCTGATACATGTGCCTACCAAAACCAGACTTTTTATCCCAAAGGTGCTTAGATGAAACAGTTAAAATTTGAAATCAATTAGGTTAATTTTTTGTTTGTTAAAGGGCAAGGAAATGGTTGAAACAAGGCAAAAATTGCATATTCGGTCAAAAATGGTGGACTTCCTGTTAGCTATAGGGTATGGCTCCAAGAGGCTTTTTTGAAGTCTGAACCTGATACATGTACCTACCAAATTTGGTACATTTAGGAGAAACCTGATGCAGGGGCTTTATTTTTTAACTTTTGTAAGGGGTGCTATTGAGCAGTTTCTGGCAAAACACTGAACATTTGTCACATCGCTACATCAACACTGTTCAACAAAAACTGATAACTTCTCATAGCAAAGGTGTTTAGATGAAACAGATGAAATTTGAAGTTATTTGGGGTAATTATCTCGGTAGAGGCAATGGCTGAAAAGCAATGCAAAAATTGCCTATTTGTTCCAAAATGGCAGACTTCCTGTTGGGCGTAGGGCAGACCTGGGCACATCTGGCCCGTGGGTTGTCCCTGTCCGTCCCGCGTGAGGTCAGTGGGAATCAAACGTAACTAAGTGTATATTATGAATGCAATACTTCTGTGATGCTTTTATTTTGAAGGCGACTGCTATTGTTTTCAACTGATGTACATTTGTGCGTGCGCACCTTGCTGTAATGTATCGGTGAACTGAAGTTTACAAGAAGTGAGGTAACTTTTGCTCTCTCAAAGATGTCAGCTCAAAGGTAAAGCCTTGTGCAGAGTTTGTGGAGCACAGACCACTGTGTTTAAGGATTACAATTACCATAACAAGACTAAACATGGATAGATCCTCTTTCATTGCTGATCACCTGTCAGCTGTCCTTCACATATTTACGTCACACGTTTAACCTGAATTCATTGCACTTGTTCAAACCCAACAAAGACTAGATTTCTCTGATTGAACAAGAAAAAAGTCTAAAAACTGTCATTAGACAAAAACAGAGCAATGGATGCACTTATTACTTCATTGTATAAAGTTAATTTAATGCTAGTCTTTGAAATACTGCATAAACATTTTCAGAATTGTTTTTTGTGAATGTTGATAGAATAGTGATATATTTTTACTCTGACTGCTTCACATTTTCATAATGTCTTCATTTGTAAGTCATAGTCTAATTGTAACGCCTACTCTTACCAGTACCAGTGAATCAAATCATACCATTTTTTTTTTTTTAAGAAAAAACCTCCTGTGGACACGTATTGTAAATCAGTGTTTTGCTACAAGTGCTTAATACAGCGCATCTGGTGCTAATTCATATTGTATGTTTCAGTTCCAAAGCTAGTGTTCAGTGTTTTGCTACAAGTGCTTAATACAGTGCATCTGGTCCTAATTCATATTGTATGTTTCAGTTCCAAAGCTAGTGTTATGTCCATATCAAATAAATAAATCTAAATTGAAAAAATTCTAAATCTTTTTTATAAAGATACTGTATATAATTCATATTGAGCTGGATTGAGTTCCCTCCGAAACAGTCCCAGCTTCTTTTGTGGCCCCTTCGAAAAATGAATTGCCCACTCCTGGCGTAGGGTATGGCTCCAAGAGGCTTTTTTGTAACTCTGAACCTGATACATATATGCATACCAAATGAATGAATGGCGAATTTCAATATTTTGGAATTTGTCGCCACAACAAAAACTTAATTTTGATAAACTTTCATTGCAAAGGTGTTTAGATGAAACTAAACAAATTTGAAGTCGATTGGGTTAATTCTCTGGGAGGACTTTGCTTTTAGCCATTTCAGGTTCAGGTTCAGGTTACTTTATTAAAACCCGAAGGTAGATTTGTTCTGCAGTGAAATGAGATGAAATGATGACGTCCATTTATATACAGTTACAGTACAAATATAACATAAAACAACCACAAGACAGAACACATGATAAAAGTACCCCAAGGCTCCACTAGTCAGGATACGAGAGGGAGAGAAACATCAATAAATAGAAAATTACTAATAAATAACCCAAATAAACAGCCTCTGGATAAATACCAAAGTAAAAGCAAGTTTAAAACCAAATTAAATAAATAAATAAATAATACGTCTGCAGTATGTGCTAATTTCCTTGATCCTGTTGGGTTTAGGGTATACATCTTGGTGAATGTCATATGGGGGCTTAATCTTTGAAATCTGCAAAGGGCCTCACCATTGCCCAAGTCCCTTAAAATAAAAAAAGTGTAAAAGTTTTGTGAGTTTCCAAGTACATAAGTTCATTTACTCCAACAAAAGTCAGTTAACTTGGGAGAATAGTAATTCTTCTAGTTTCAAGACTAAAATGTATCTTTACTTGCTTAATGATGATTCCCAGGTGTCCAGATTTTCTTGTACATTTCATGATGACAATATATACATTACATATCTTCATGCATGCATACATGACTTTACACAGAGCTGGATATGAACAGTTTTATCCAGAGTTGATTTACAGACAGTGGGACTGTTGCTAAAGTTCACTCATTAACTTCTGTCCGAGTGGAGCCATTCTGCTTCTTTTCTCCAACAAAGAGCACCGTTGAGGCAGAGTAGCTTCAGACTTACTGCTGCTATTGTGTTCTGAGGAGAAGGGAACATCAATCTTTTGTTTTAATAGTGTCTCACTCGTTCACATGCCAGCACCGCGAAATGAAGCAGTAATTACTGGCCTTAATTGATGTGGTTTTACCACCTCTGACAATACTTCAGCACTCTCCTCCCCCCTCACTGTATAGGCCCCACTGCTGTTGTTTGCACTATATTTCTGCATCTATTGATCGCTATTATGGTAAATCCGATGAGCACAATGGAACTCTATCAGCAAAATGCAGGTTAATTATCTCAGGGTCAACCACTTGAGATAATAATCTTCACAAAGAGCTGGCCGTTCTCTCTTTATTGCCTAACATTAAATTGCAAATACAAATTATTATCCGAGCCCCTTTATTTTGCTAATAAGGGTCGAGACCGGCAGTCATAAAACACACAATGACTGTCCACTTTCCACACATTGCATTTGTAAAGTTTTAAACAAGTCCAGACTCATTTATTTCTTACTGTTTTTAGTTTGTGTGAATTACTTTTTGTCTTTCATGTGTACACTGTTAACAGTGCATAAGGAGCAGTTTTAACATATACTGTCTAAAATTATTAAAGGAGGCCCATGAAACAGTCTCAAGTTAAGTTGAAGTCTTAATTGTCACAAACATTTGATCTAATTTCATTTTCTTTTTGTTGAAATCAGTAAAACTATTCTGTGTCAAAATCCACTTTTGTGATGTTGCAAAGGTTTAAACTCAACAATTTTTCATCTTACATTTCCTATTTTATTTTAGCTTTGTTTTTTACAGACAGATGGATTAATCAGTTTATCTGATTAATTTGAGGCTTTTAAAGTAAAATAATTGACTTTGAAGGAAAATAACAGCTAAAAAGTTAGATTTTTTACAGTTAGTTTGATGTACACTTCCACATTTTTTTTTTATTCATTACTTTGAGTTTGATGTTCAGTTCTTCAGATGTATTTATGTTGGTATTTATAGCTGTTCCCTTCAACAGTTGTATGTGGTTTATTGTGGTGATGTTAGATGGTTAATGTCAGACATGCATAATTTTCAGTGTTGGAATTTGTGTGCAGGAGGGAAAGGAGTAATCACTGATAATCAGCTTTTTTCTTCTCCAAACTATGGTTATTAACTCCACAATTGGTCATCCTATAGTTGATATTATTTTATTTTCTACTTCATTTTAATTTTTAATTGATTCTTGCTCTTTTTAACACGTTTTATGTTCAGCTCTTAGAGTTGCATGACTCTAGTTGTGTGACTTGTGCTGTATAAATAAAGCTTGCTTTACTTACATGTTACATCTTATAAACAATATCTTCATAACTCATTAGGAGTTATTCAGGAGTTATTCACGGGAAAATGAGAAACTTTTTTTGGAAACTTTTCTTTCCTGCTGTTAACAGAGCTGTCAGACATTTGACTGGCTTGAGATAAATTGGCCTTATAAGAAGGAGCAGAAGCCTATTGATGGGAGGAACCAAAGTTAATGGAATTGATTGTGGATATTGTGTTTGCTTTCTGCAGGGACTCCAGTGAATCGGATTCCTATCATGGCCAAGCAGGTGTTGGATCTCTACATGCTCTACAAGCTCGTCACTGAAAAAGGCGGCTTAGTGGAAGTCATCAATAAGAAAATATGGCGTGAGATCACCAAAGGCCTTAACCTCCCTACCTCCATTACCAGTGCAGCGTTCACTCTGCGAACACAGTGAGTACAAGCACAGACGATAACCCCTGATGACTGAAAGATAACCTGCACTCACACACCAGGACACAGCCACGAGTATTCATGGAGTCCAGCATGTATGAGCGCACACTTTGTTTTCTCCAGTACAAGTACAAAAAAAAACGTATTTATTGCAGTAAAATTGTAAAAGACCAGGCTCTGAAATGTCCTCAAAGTATAAAAGTCGTCAGTCGGCTTTTGAAGGACATTTCTATTGGCTGTTTTTGTGTAGTCATATTAATAGAATGTGAAGACTATTAAACCATTCTAACTTCAAATCAACATCAAATAACATCTTTTACATCTTGTTGCATCATTTTCAGTTTGTTAAATCTTTTACACTGTAAAGTCTTACTACATCGCTTTCATCTTTTGTCTTTTACATCATCTTACATTGTTTTTGTCTTGTTACGTCTTGTTTTCATCTTGTTGTGCTTTTGCATCATTTTTGTCTTATGTTATTATGTGTCTTTTGTGTTTTTTACATTGTTTTGTCTTTTACGTTGTTTTTGTCTTGTTGTGTCTCTAACGAATGATTTAAAACCACAAATAACTATGTAGCTTTTTCCACTTTCACTTTAACTTTAAAAACCTAAAAGCTTAAAAAACGTAACATGTAATAAGACAAAACACACCTGTAAGTCTCTTTTTGTGGTTTAGTTCTAATTTTATTCATTGTCTTTATGTTAATGGCTTTCACAACATTAAATTAAAATAAAGAAAATGAGTACAATCTGAGTTCTTATTCAACAAGATGAAAACATTCACATTCACATATTCTTTGTCGTCTGAATATGACAAACAAGCCACTGATCTCCAAGGCCACTTATCAGCATATAATATAAAATGTATATCACCATATGATTCAAAATTATATCAGGACAAATGACATGCAGCTGTAGCAGAAACCTGCTGAATGTGGGCAAAGAACCTTTACAGACAGAGTACTTAGTGCCTTTGTAATCTGTCATGATTCACTCAGAGTTCACTATTTTCAACCCTGCCTCACAGAAATTATTTTCATATGCAACAAAACAGCAAATCCAATTATATTTTGTCATAAATGTAATGCTCACTGCACTATGTTTTGCTACAAAGACACCCAGCACCTTGATTTTGTTGAAAGGAAATTTGTCATTGAAGGATCCACAGTTTCCTTAGTCTTTCCTCAATATGCAGGAGGTAGGTAAGGTGGATGGCGGGTTTACAAAATCCAGGACTTTGTCTCCAGACTCTGGATTCACATCCAACTTCTGGAGGTGTTTTGGTTAAGGCAATCAAAGTGTTCAGGCTCGGGTGAGGAAAACCGGTGTGGTTTGGTTTAAATATGAATAAACACATTGTAAAACCCTTTATCACACTTACAAACCTACCTCATTTATTCTGGACTTTTGGACTGTCCAGTTTGATCCGAACCAGATGTGCAGGGGTGGTTTGGACTTTTGGACGAACCACAGGAAGTCACACAAGGCTGTTGTCACGAAAAACAAAAGAAGAGGAAAAATGTAGTGTAATGGGGCAACATTTTTGCAGCTGGATAGTATTTTGGCATCATTGGGTAAAAATTTCATAATTACCTTTCAGCATATTGTAATTGAAATGGTTTGAGAGGAAACTAGAATTCTACCCACTTCTCTAGACTGTAGGAAATCTACCCTGTGACAGGAGGTTGCTCACAGGTGTTTTCAGACAGGTAGGGGTTAAATACATGACTGACAGCTGTAATTACTGACCACTGTTCAAATTCCATCAGAAGTAACTCTACTGCTTTACTCAAAAGTTTGGAATATTGGCTTCACTTCTCCACAGCGGCATCAGGTTCATTTATATTTATATTTCTCTTGAGTTGGATTGAGAAGAGAGAGGAAGGTGTGGTTTTGGTGTTTTTTCCTCTGATTTTAGCTCCATTTATAACAACATGTTTTTGTGATTGCAATTTAGATGAATATGAACACAGTTTCTGAGAGACAGGTATACTTAATGCACATTGTGATTTCATGTGTGTATTTTGTATGGTCATAAATTTAATGTGAAATATTAATTTCAAGCAGAAGTGGATTGACAGAAAGCTCAACAAAGTGACAGTGTTTAAAGAAAACAGATACGTGATGTGGTTGAATGTGGTGTGTGCAGATACATGAAGTACCTCTACCCATATGAATGTGAAAAGCGGGGACTGAGCTCCCCCGGTGAGCTTCAGGCAGCTATCGACAGCAACCGACGGGAAGGCCGCCGTCAGAGCTACGGCTCAGCCATCTTTAACTACTCTCCTGTGGGAACCCCCACCCTCCTGTCTTCACCAAAGATACACATGTCCCACCTACCTATGCCCACTCACAACAGTGGCCATATCTCCCAGGTGCCTGTCATCAAGAAAGGTAAGAGATAACACACCACATGAGACCAGGGTGACTGGGTTTAACTCACTTTGTGTGGGACTTCACAGGGTTTTTATCCTTTGTCCACACTTTGTCCCACATTTTGAGAAAACAGGGAATTTCAGAGTAAAATGAATATAAGACATGAGACACTGCTCTACCAAGAGATTGATTGAATTATTTGGTGCATTATTGTTCATTTTGTTGATAATTTTGATCATTTTCATTCATTAGTGTGTTTAGTTTCTTGCTTATTTTGTTGTTTATATAAAAGATGTATTTTCTATCATACGTCGTGTGTTTTCATCTAATTTGCTGATATTAATCATTCAGTCCAACTTAATTTGTATAACACCTTTCATATACATTAGTGCAGTTCAAAGTGCTTCACCAATGACTGTTAAGATAAAAGGTAAAATAGATTAAATTAGCAAATACATAAAAATGAGATAAAATAGAATAAAACAATATATAAATGAGCAAAATAACATCCAAACAGAAAAGAAAACAGAATTAAATCTTTGCAATAAAACAGCGAAAAATAGAATTAAAAAAACAAGCATAAAACAAGGTTTTAGTGTTTTTAGTGATAAACTTTGGAACAACTACCAGAGGCTCCTTCATACACTGTCAGTATGGAACACATATAATCAAGTTTGCAATCTCACTTTAACTGTCCTACTGTCATTGTGTCCGACGAAATGTTCTGGTAGTAAAGTAAAAGTAAAGTAAAGTTCACCTTTATTTTTTTATTATTAAGTAACATTCTGTAACTGTTATTTTGAAGTTGAAGTTTCACATTAGAAAATGTTTAAGGAAACGGCAAAAAAAAATAAAATGTCCTCAATTTCACAAAAAAATATTTTTGTTCCCTTGAGATGGTTTCTGCCTTTTTCAAAAAAGAGAAAGAGTGCATTAAGTGGAAATAAATTCTAGCATCATCCTCCCAGATATTCTGATAAAGTATAAAACATGTCTGGTTCAACAGGTCGTGTGGACTGATGAGACTGAATTCTTCCTCTGCCTCATCTGCAAAAACATCACAGCCATTTTAGATGGAAAAGAGTAACAGAATGCTCTTCTTCTTCTACTCTGTTTATTGGAGTGTAATGTAGCCTACAGCGCCACCTTCTGACCACAGTATGCAGACAAGTTTAATCACAACACCCCAATTTATGGAAATGTATGTAATTTTCATTTTCTTTTTCTGCAACTTTTCAAAAGTCCACTTCAAATTTGCTTGGCATTTTATAGAAAGCACATATCCATCCATGAGTGTTGCGTGAATATTAAGAGCTGGTTCATTATCATCATGGTTTAAAACGTTGCCAGTTAGATGCAGCGTTCTGCCCCTGAACCGAAGCCAGCCGCTGGTCTGGATCAAACTCTTCCACAGTTTGTCAAAGCCTTCGTCTAACATTTGTTTCTGTAGCTGTCATTTGAATGATGATTCATTTCCTCACAGAACCGATTGCACATGTATTACACAGATCACAACATCTTGACACATTGTTGCATGCAGCCACTTAAAGAGAAGTCACTGTGTTCACATGTAAGGGATTGATTTCACAATTGCTGCCCCATTTCCATCCATTCATACTCATGTAACATGCGGCCGGTATGGTCATTCGCCCCAAAGAGGAAACATCTTGCAGGACTTCCTCAAATTAGCACGGCTAATTTCTGAGACACACTAATGCACCACAAAGAGCATTAGCATTAGGAGTTGATCTGGAATCTTCAGGATTCAGCATTAGACGAATTTTACAACAGTTAACAAAGTGAAAACCTGAAATCTGAACCAGTGATGGCTCAGTATCCATGACTGGCTCTACATATGTGTCACTAGGTGCATTTCCATAAATATATTAAAAGTTAAAGTTAAACTCCACTTTTATTAACCCCATAGGGAAATTCATCCTCTGCATTTAACCCATCCAAGTCCACACAAGGAGCAGTAGCTGCCACTGAAGGCCTGAGGACCAACTCCAGATCTAAACCAGTATCTTGGTCAAGGGCACTGACAGGAGAATTAACATGTTTTGATAGTGGGGGAACCCGGAGCACCCGGAGGAAACCCAGCAGTGCGTTTTGAATTTTAAATTGTTTGTGGAAATGGAAATTTAAAAAACAAAACTCAATAACTTTCAGACACTGTTGTTGCAAATTAACTCTTTGTGGTTTAGGTTGCCAAATTTTATTGCAGAAGATTTGTCTGATATTTCCACCAAACAGACAAAACTCCTTGTCCAGAAATTTCAAATTGGAAATGAGTCAAGTTGTGGGTTGCATTTGCATTTTCACAGCAAATCACAGAAATGTAGTTAACAAATGAATCAGACACACAGCAAAGACCAAACTAAATGAACAAAATGAACATAAATTACCAAAAAAAAGAATATATTAATCAACGAAAATGAAGGAAATAAGCAACAAAATGAAACAAAATAATCATTTGGTAGGTCAGTGTTTTATGTCATATATTCATTTTACACTGAAATAACTTGGAAACAAGCAGAAACTCCCCTTGTTGTTACAGATTAGCTCATTGTGGTTTAGGTTGCCAAATTTTATTACTTAAGATATCTCTGTCAGACGAACAAAACAACTCCAGAAATTTCAAATTACAAATTAATCAAGTTATTACAGAACAGAAATGAACAAAAAATAAAAATAAAATTAACAAAATAAGCAATAATGTGACCAAAAGTAAAAACTCATTTGCTGATCTGTATCTGTTGGTACATCAGAGTCAGAGTCTTTATATTTATTTTTACTCTCAAATAACTTGGAAACAAGCAGAAATACAGTTAACATTTGTGGGACAACTACGTGGGAGGCACAGTCCTTAACAAAGCTGGACACCTGATCACCTTAACTCCAACATTACACATTACAGTGTGGAATCAGAAACGGCACCTTTCATTCTTTGCAGAGGAGCCCATGTTGGCCAGCTGCCTGCCGAGCCGGGTCGCCCTCCCCATGTCTCCCAGCAGCCATCATGCAGCGGCTGTGGCAGCCCAGGCGGCAGCAGCTGCTCAGGCGGCGGCGGCCGTGCAAGTGGCCGCTCTGGAGCAGCTCAGAGAGAAACTGGAGAGCGCCGAGCCTCCGGAGAAGAAGATGATGATAGTGGCAGAAGAGCAGCAGAGGATCATGCAACATGCGCTGCAACAGAACCTGCTGGCTATGGCCACACAGCTGCCACTCAACATCAAACTCAACAACAGAGGTGAGCTCCTCTTCACAGCCTCAGGCGTCAGGCCAAACAGCAGGGGCTAGACCAGGGGTAGGACCCTAAACATCAATGTCTATGTGAACAAGTCAAATGATGAGGATTATTTTTAATATTTTCAGTTCAATGAAACAACTATTAAAGATGGAAAATTTGCATTGGAGTCTGTGTTGTGCTAGGAGCTGGTCACTTTTTAATGTTAGCTGACAGCAACTAAGTGAACACTAGCTTGTGTTGCACACTGTAGCAGCTGTAGACAAGCAGAAGAGAGACCATTAAGAACTGTCATCCAAGTCCTCCACATAGAAATCAGTGTTTTGTGGCTGTTATGGATGATAGGCAATGGAGACAGTTGTTAGCTTAGTAATGGAGTTAGCTAATGTTAGCTAAAGTTTTTTTTTCTTTCCCTGCAGACATTTCAACATTTATTCACAGGTGAATCAACGTCATTGACTCAACCCTGAATTATGTATTGATTTTCTAAAATGAATTAACATTGATGTTCCAACTTGGGTGAATTACAGTTTTTACGTCAACGTTAAAAAAATGGAAAATGGACTGTATTTCTATAGTGCTTTTGCACCTTATTGGCATCTAAGGTGCTTTACAATGGTGCCACACTCACCAGCAGAGCAGCCAAGCACACTTTGACTTGTGAACAGGGTCAGTGTGCCAAACTACTGGTTGGAGGATGACCTGCTACCTCCTGAGCCAAGTGTTGAATTTATGCACAGCAAGGTGCATATATATGTAACAACTGCACTGAAAACATCTGTCCTTGATGCTTTGGCAATATGTTCACCTCACATTAATGCCAATGAAACACTCTGAATCAAAAAGGATATTATCGTTTATGCGGTGTTGACAAGTCACACGTTGATCACTGGTGTGAACTCAGCCTCCCTCTGCCATTCCTTCAAAAACCTTCTGGAAACAGTTGGCATTGTTCACGTCCAAAAACCTGTTGATATCTTCTGTCATAACCTTTAAAAGCAGGTGTGTTTCTCTTTCTCTAGCTGACTGTGAACAGGAGGCTGTGAGTCACAACATGCAGTAAAACAGAAGATGAGATGTATATTCTGAATGCACTGTATACATGTCCAAAGAATCTGAGTCATCCACACCAAGCAACATAACAATAACTACTATAGTTTTAAAATGGTTCTAACTGAACTGCATGGGGAGTTCACACCACAACTATAAAGGTAACAACAAAAGGAGAATCATATCATTGAGAGCACTTTCAGAACAATTTGATGAACAATAAAATCACTGACAGCAGTGTGTCACTGTGTGTCACTGATTTACCATTTATTTATCTTAGCTATTCCACACAGCCTTCATGCTGAACAATGAAGTTAACAAGCAATTTAGGTCAGTCAGCGACAGTGAAGTTTTTTAACTGTGTTGTAGATTAGACTGGCCTTTTCATTGGATATCTTTTGGGACTTTTTGAGATAAACAGGAGCATTTTGAACTGAAGTCCTTGAGGATATTTTTTGTGGACATTCTGACATACCACCCACATTTTGTGTTGAAATATTTTTAGTACTTTTCTAAGTGGGAAAGTGGACTAATAATCCCTTTTTCGCATTTCTATAAAAAGGAAAGAAACACATGACTGAAAGTTTGCATGTGCACATAGTTTATATCCTACAACATGTGATCAGCATTTATTTTGGACTCAGATACATCTGGAGCTGCTGTTTACACAACGTTATCTTTCATCAGTGTGGACACTCAAATATATTCTTATAGTTACAGTTATAGTTGTAGTTATAGTTACAGTTGTAATTATTGTTATAGTTGTAGTTACTGTTGTAGTTATTGTTGTAGTTGTAGTTGTAGTTATAGTTTTAGTTATTTTGTAGCTGTAGTTACTGTTGTAGTTATAGTTATTGTTGTAGTTATAGTTATAGTTATAGTTGTAGTTATCGTTATAGTTGTAGTTGTAATTACTCTTGTAGTTATAGTTATAGTTGTAGTTATTGTTGTAGTTGTAGTTATTGTTATAGTTGTAGTTACTGTTGTAGTTACCGTTGTAGTTATAGTTATTGTTGTAGTTGTAGTTACTCTTGTAGTTATAGTTATAGTTGTAGTTATTGTTGTAGTTATTGTTATAGTTGTAGTTACTGTTGTAGTTATTGTTGTAGTTGTAGTTATTGTTGTTGTAGTGATAGTTATAGTTACAGTTGTAATTATTGTTATAGTTGTAGTTACTGTTGTAGTTATAGTTATAGTTGTAGTTATAGTTACAGTTCTAATTATTGTTATAGTTGTAGTTATTGTTGTAGTTGTAGTTATTTTGTAGTTGTAGTTACTGTTGTAGTTATAGTTACAGCTATAGTTGTAGTTATAGTTATAGTTATAGTTGTAGTTGTATTTACTGTTGTAGTTATTGTTATAGTTGTAGTTGGAGTTATTGTTGTAGTTATAGTTATAGTTATAGTTATAGTTATAGTTATAGTTATAGTTATAGTTGTAATTGTAGTTGTAGTTATTGTT
>JAPQRN010000027.1:369683-426116 GCA_037367275.1 Coranthus polyacanthus
ATAAAATATACCGCTGATAATAAGAATAAGAATAAGAATAAGAATAAGAATAAGAATAAGAATAAGAATAAGAATAATGATCATAACAAATCACAACATCACAACAAAACACAACATCTGATATTATTATATATTTCATCTACATTTCAGTGTTGAAGGTCAGTCGAGTGCTGGTTGGATATTTATTTTATTTTTTTGCAGTGTACAACCTATTTTCTAAGCCTGTATAATTTGAAATCAGGTGTATGAGTTGTGTTGAGTTCTTCTCATATCAGACTTAAATGACAGTGTGTCTGCCACAGTGGGTGGTGTGTCAAAATCAGTTAATAGCCCTGCCTGAGAGACTCTCTGTGAAACACCTGAACCACTAATGTGCACATACTTCATCATATCACATGTGTAATTTGATGCGGAGCTCCACAGATGTTATAGAGAAATAGTTTCTCCTGACCGCAGCGTGTCATGAGTAAAAATACCCGTCTGGCCGGGGCTTCGGCTGCAGCCAGCACGGCTCATGACAAGCCATAAGTCTCATATGACTTAATGATAGACGCTAAAGGAAGAATAAGGAGCCTATCTGCTCAAGTGTGATATCATTTCTGTCTGCATCACTGCCGTTCGCGTATTAGTCATAATAGCAGGCTTTGCACGTGATACGTGATGGAAAAATGAGTGAGAATCTTTCTCAGGTTAATTCCCACGCTGGTCGTCTGGCTCTGGCCCTCACATATAAACACTGTCATTTAAAGATTACATCCAAACACTATTATTTGTCTCCACCCTGATGCAGTTAGACAGATAAATTTGTGTTTACACATGGTTTGATATCACAGCAGTTCACTGAGATCACTGCATGTGACTGAGTGCGTGTATTCTTAAGACATTTCTCTCATTTCAAAACCAGTCACATTTATTTAGCTCAAAGTTTTTTGCGGCTGTTTGCCGCGATAGGATTCATCCATAACTGACATGTACAAATGGCTGTAACATCTTTTGACAGTTCTTTCTCCCAGAACTCTTTAATAAAGCTCTCCTTATCCTGTCACTCTCTGAATTATCACCAATACTCCACCGGAGCGCTCCTCTTGCTTCTTCTGTTCCCTTTCTAAATGCTCATATTGAGTTTTTCTCTCTCTCGTTCTCTGCCTCCTCTCTTGACAGATGATAGACAAGAGACTGCATTGAACCTGTCTACCAACGGCATTAGCAGCATCAACATGTCAATAGAAATAAATGGAGTTGTCTACACAGGTAAATAGAGGGGCCGTTTGCTGATGTAATTGCAGGCAGGAAATTCAATAAGTTATAGCAGCACCCTGGTGCTTAGTCCTCTACGCAATTTGATGTCTTTGCTATAAAATCCATCGTAATGAAGTGGCAGTCCAATAGAGTTAAAAAAGTTAAATATCTCAAAATTGGGCCTGTGGATTTGAGGTCAATGGGGCTTATTGTCTTATAGTCCTGCCTAGTGTGTGTGTGTGTGTGTTTGTAAATAGATGTAGCTTGTGTCTTGAGGTGATTACTGCCTCTCTGCTTTAACATGTCCGGTGGTCTTCACATCATATGTGAGCCAGTGTTCAGTAGACACAGTCCTGACTTGATCCAGTTCATCGTGCCACTCACTTTAATCATACAGAATGACTACATTGAAATAGTGTTCAGTATCTCTAACTCACTAGCATATGCAATATGCAGTATTACCGTAGTGGATGTACTTGTGCTGGATATATCAATAATTATCATGATAAATATAAAATCAAAAATCAAATCATTTCTTTCCAGTTTAAAGGCTGTTTTTTGGTCCTGAGTGAAAGTTGAAGAAACCAGAAGGTTATTTGCAGTTTTAAATTATTCACAAAAGCCACAACAAGACAAAAATGATGTAAAAGAGGGAAAAAAATACATAAAAATCTAAAACACCCAAAACATCCATAGTCACTTTCATGACTTATTGCTTATTTTGTTAATTTCCCTTATGTTGATTTAATCTTGTGAAAGAGCAGAACATGTCACCAATTTAGAGGTAGAACATTCACTTCTAATTGTAAAATCCTTTTTTCAAGTCAGAATATATAAAATTAAAATTAGGAAGTAAAACAAAACAAAAAATGACAAAAGAAATTATATTGCAATAATCATAACCACTGATCTCCAATGACAATTATCACGATATTTTACTAAAAATTATATTGAAACATGGCATAATATCATATCATGATAACCATCATTAACTGTACCATGAGTTTCGTCATTACACATCTATAACATTGTGTTTTGTACGGTTGGTGCTCATTGTATTTCCTCAGCATCACATTTAGTTCTGACAACCTCTAAAAAATCTAAGCAAAAATGTTTTTACATGCTAACATCAAAGTTTCATGATAAATCTCTATACCTCTTCACTGTCTTTGCTAACAATTTTTGCACTGCTGCTTCAGCAAAAATATGTTCAGAAGCCAGTATCTCACAGAATTACTACTGTAATTCTTCACAGTCTGCAGTCATCATTTCATCAGACATTATTTCTTCATCAGCAGCAAAACAATGATGCAGCAAAAAGAGTAAAAAATCTATGGTTAAACTGTACAGGTTACTCTGCAGACTACCTGAACGTTTTAGTGGAGACGGACGCTAAAGAATCACTATAAACACTTAAATACACCTGCTAGCCTAACAGTGTTAATGTTAACAATCCATAATGCAATACTGTCGTAACAATCTGTATGATTCCTCTGAAAGGCAGGGGACATTTTTAGTACTGTACGCTGGATCAAGTCAAGAGGCATAACTTAAATGGACAGTTATTTACATTCTTTTTGACAGAAGGATGACATATTATCAGTATTTCATCACATATGACATGAATGCAGCGTATCCTAACTCCGATCCTAAACACTGCTCCTCAGGTGTCCTGTTTGCTCGGCAGTCGGCCATAGCAGGGATGACGGGACACCATGGGAAACACAGCAACTGCCAGACTCAGGGAAAGACCAGTCCAGGTCTGCCTGTGCAGTTCCAGCCGTCCTGCTCCTCTTCCTCCTCCTCCTCCTCCTCCTCACTTCACGGACACAGAAACTCCTCCCCCTGAGTTTCCCGTCCCTCATCAACCTCCTCCTCATCCTCATCCTCCTTCCACCTCACCAAGGGGGGAGATCTCCTCTCCTCTCAAAGACAGCAAGCAGTCCAAGATCAGCAGATCATCTGCAGTAGTTTTCAAAGGTGGCTTTTCCCTCCATCCCTGTAGATCAGTCAAAAGCAACAAAACTTGTATTTACAGGCCACCTCCCTGGCTCCCCGTGCTTTGAATTAACAGTGTGTTTTGGGGACATTTAACATTTGTGTGTTAACTATTGTCTTTCAAGTCCTCAAAGACATCTTCTCATTGTGGAACAGCTAAAAAGCATCAAGGACAAAGCCAAATGAATCCTCCCTTGTGTGCACAACTTCAATCAAACAGCAGAGCTGCTCAACATTCAGCTGATCGCTTCCACTTCTCCATGTTCTCCATGTTCTTCATGTTCTTAGAGCTGATACCAAAGACGAAATCAGATGTATGCTGTTTCACATCCAGCATTTACATTGAGCTTCAGCAGCAGAAGAATAAAGCAAGAATATAAAGCACAGTCAAAGTGGACATAAGATTGTCTAAACTGCTTCACAGAATATTCTTATCCATATCTGTCCACTTTTCTTTGGACACGTAATTAATAGTGTTTCAACATGCCAACAGTGCTAACAGAAAAAACACCTGCAGTGACTGCTGATTTCTTTTCAAATGTGAGTTAAAGACAGTAAAACATCTTTAGTAACAGTGTGTTCTCTAACACAGCTGCAGCTTAACATGAGTCAGCGCAATATCAGCAGTTGCTTTGTGAATTGTTTGCTAGCAAACCAGCCAGCAAGCCAATTTAACCACGCTACTTAAAGTTCAAATATCCTGTAGCTTCAGCCATTACAGACAAACAGTATGTCCCACTTCCATATTATACAGTATACATGCATACAGTTAATTCTATACTAATCAGGAATGCAAACAGAAATGAAAGAGAGATGTCAATCGATCTGTGAGCTCAGCAAAATACTTGTATATACTATATGGATTTGTTAACTTTAAAATTAGACCATTTATTTAGAACCACAAAGGTTTTTTTGCTGAATCACTTTACCCTGACACGATGAAATACAATGAAGTGGTGACAATGCGTTGCATATTTTTGAGGTGTAGGTTTTTGGTATAGTGCGTGGCCCACTTGTCCTTATAGATAAAATTAGAATTGTGTTTTGAGCTGTTTATGTCTACAGAGGGAGGTGCTCACCTCCACTGAGTCCACCATGTTCCCACAGTAGCTCAGAATAGACTACTTCTTTTGCTCCTTTTTCCTGGAACAAAGAAACACTGGCACAAACAAGGGCCTTGCACCTTTTCCATATCTTTATCATCCACCGTAGGGGAGGGTTAGCTGAGGGCTTGTCATTTGGCTGCAATCTGCAACTTCACTGACTATAGATCACACACTGAACTAAAATTTGTTTCTAGTTTAATGTGCCATATAATCACTTTTACAGTATTAAATTACATCTAAGTCAGCCATTCTCTAAAAGTGGGCTAGGGTCCTCTGGTGGGTTTTAATTATTAATGTAATAATAATATTAAAGTTTTTAAAAATTTTAAAACTGCAAATAGTTTGAACCTACATTTCCATGACAAGCTGCAATACCACAGTTTTCCACTGGGACAAAATGACACAAAGGCAACTTACTGCACCATCAAGTCTTATTTATGACATATTATATTTAATAGATCTCATATTAATATGTTTACGTATACCGTATAATATGCATCTGGGACACAATTATTAGGTTTGACTGTGCCTGTATTGTATGATAGCTACTCAGATGTCAAGACGTCCATGATGATTATCTCACCACTTTCTTTTTTTTTTCTTTTTTTTTTTGGTTTACAGACTAACAAACCAACAGCATGTGAACAGAGAGTTGTTCACAGTCCCGTGTGTTCAGTCATGTTGAGGCAGCTGCAGTGTACATGGTACATGTAGATATGCACAAAGAGCAAGCCAGTCACAGCTTCAAAACAATGGCATTAGGACGTCCAAACCCTGCTGTAGCCCTGAGTATTACAACACCTGAAAGCCCTTTATGGAAGACTGCTGAGTATGTGTTTATTTTTGTTTTCGGTTATTTTAAGGTTTTTGTTTGTGGTGATCACAGAATAAGCATCTTTGGCTTTTACCATGAGATATGCATGATCACAAGATAATTATTTAACTTTTAACATCTGCTCTTTTCCTGGGTTAGGGTTAGGTTTATAACAGATTGTAAGGCCAATCTGCATGTATTTGACTTCATTTGAAAGGGAACATCTTCAAGTGTATGTGTTTAACATTTGGTAGAAACACAACCTAAGCTACATCAACATCCTTCACCTTGTACAGACTGTAAAACCCGTTGAGGCAAATCTTGATTTGTGGTATTGGGCTATAAATAAAATTGAACTGAATTGAATGTAACCCTAACCCTAACCCTGGTGACCTGGTGATGTTAAGAGGTTCAATTGACAAAATAATTAATTTTACATGTAAAGATCAATATATGCCACTGCATTATATGGTTCTTTATACCATGAAAAGTACATTTAAAAAAACATCTTCTCCGCACAGCCTTTGTACCAAATAACAAGTCAAATTAATGTGATGAGTATTGTTGTGGTCTGACGCTTTCCTCATTCATTATGGTAAATATTGCAATTGCCATCATTGCACCAGCAAGATCAGCAATGCTTACAAAATCTCTGCTAAGGCTGAGTGTGATAGAGCTGCACTGCACAAAGATTGCATTGTTCTTTTAAGAAATGGTCCAACATAATGTGGCAAAAGAACAAAGCTGGTGCGATTTTAGTGTGGCCACGGGGCCTTGAGAAGAAAACAATCAATCATAGTGTTGAACTGGTAAAGAAATGACCGTGGCAGGAAAGGGTAGAGCACTTCAGTCTGTAGGTGAACAGAAACAAAGACATGTATTCAGTAGGAAACAGTTAGTCACACAGCCGTTTTATATTGTGAATAGTATTGAGTTTTGTTGTGTTTTTTAAATGCACTTGTGTCTAACATCAGAGAGCTTCTCCCTCTTCTCTCATTTTCTTTGTTCTCTGCTTTCATACAAAAAAAATATTTTCTTTATTGTGAAGGGAAGTGGGAACCAATTTGAAGATATATGGGTTTTTATTAAGTCTGTTAAAGCATTTAATTACAAATTTTATTTATTATGTTTTTTATTTTCAATCCTGAGCAGTCTTGCAGACATTGCATTAAGCTCCAGCCCTTTGTTTGCAAAGCTTTTTTAAGTCTTCTTGAATGCAGATACCTCACCAGTCTACCTGTATATAGTCATAGTAGAGTATGAATACAAGATATACCTCATGAATTTCATTTATTTTTATTGTACAGCCACTTGAAAAATCAATGTTTTTTTTCAACATATCACTGGATTTTTTTTTTCATATTTTGTATGATTATAGCAAAAAAGGGAATATTTTATTGACACACATCTACCTCATTTGTTATAGACTGTGCCAACAAGCATGTTCACAATCTTAATTGCCAGTGCATTCATGGTGTTTCATATCCATGCCTTTGTATTGAAACAAATTGCAGTTTATCAGTTAAAGAAAAAAAAAGATGGATTAGAATAGCGACAACGTGTTCAAAGTGCTTTTTTACGTTGGGTGTTGTGCCGGCACAACAAATTAGCCTTCTGTGGGACACAGGGGGCCCTTATTAAAACATATCTGCATGACAGAATGAGCACACAAAGGAAGAAAACACCTGTAACAATGGATGGGAAGCACACATTTAAGGAGCCAAAGAACAGCAGCGTGAGCAGGTCAGGCCTTCAGAGTTCAACTGGACAAACACGTCCCCACACTGTCTCCCTTTTAGCACATTAGTTAATGCAGTAATAAAAATTAACTACAAAATCGCTTGGTCTCAAGCCCTTAGCGTCTGTTTTCAACACCCGGGTACCACTATAGCTTTAATTTTCGATGTACAGGGAACAAGAGAGACGTCAATGTAAGTCCTTAGACGTTGGAAATCAACAACATGGGTCAGGTGATGTTGTTAAATAGGAAAATCCTTCGCATTCGGTGGATGTGGTGGTTATGGTAGAACACCAAAGTTTGCTGACTTACACACAGGAGACCAGGGTTCATGTCCCTGTGTTTATTTTTTGCATTTTCTCTCTTTGTCTTTCTTATTTTAGCCCTTTGTTCCTGACTCTAGCCAAGTTGTTTTTATGCCTAAACTAATTTTTGTTATATTAGGGAATGCAATGTGCTTCCATAATTTAACACTGCGATAATGAACAAAATGTACAGATGTGGTCAGATTTCCATCCAGTGTAGTAATTCCATAATATTTTATTGACAGTTCATATAGTCCCACCAACAGGCCCAATATTTCCACTCACATCTGAATGTATATATGGAGCCTGTTCCTGCTCCTCCGAGGACGACCTCCGGTGAGTTCACTGACCCCGTTGGTTCCTCAACTGCCTCCCTCTGGACAAACATGGCTGCCAGCAGCAGACCTGTTGTGTGCTGTCTTCCTCACCATGGCAGATTTCTTTGTGCAGACGTTCAGTGCTCATGATTGAAGCAGAATGCTGTAACTAGTTTGACAGTGACAGTGTAACACCTTGGGCTGATAACTGGTGAAAAAGGTAATAATATATAGTGTGACTGTATGTGTAGATGGTTCATTGTACAGATTGTACAGACACAATCGTGCAGCAGAGGACAATCCTCAGCCACTGAACTGAGCTGACTCCTCAGCTGTCAGGTGAGCTGGTGAAGGTGGTTGTGTTTTTGAATTCTCATCTTTACTTGAAATGTGTTCTTTAGCAATCAGATGATTCTGTGGGTAGATAAAGCAAAGGTCCAAGACAATAATCACTTCTTTATACACAGATCAGATATTGGAGTAGCTGGACTTGACAGACTTCCCTAATCTGGAACATGATGTGAAAATCTGTTTCATCAAGTCAGACATTCTACTGTTGATTTAGTCCTGAGACTCAGGTCTTCTGATAGCTTTATTAAAAAAAGAAGAATGCAGTGACATGTTTTTTAGAGTTGTAAAGTTGGATGAGTTGAGGACATCAAGTGTTCTGGAAGTTCAGATTCAGGTGCATTTTTTCATACATAGTGTATGACATTGGTTAACTGGAACTAAAATGAAAGATTAAGGCTTTGTTAAAAAAAAACAAAAAAAAATGTAGTAGCTACAAGACAAAGTGCTTTGAGGTCTGTTTGGAGACAGTCATTTGCTAAATGTGGACATGAAAACACCACTGACCATGGCTGTGCAACTTATGTGTTATGTGTCTCACAAGCAAAGGTGGACGTACCACTGTGAAAACTCTCCAGAAGGATTTCAGGAAGGTGGTCAGCTATGTCCAAGATATCATTAAAGGGAACCAAAACTTCCAGAACCAGCACCTCATCCCACTTTCATAAGGCTATATCCACACAAATACGATTTTGTTTTAAAACATACAACTTTTGCTACATTTAAACCTAGCATCCACACTACTCCAGTATTTTAGGATCCCTAAAAAAGAGACTTTTGGAAATACTGCTGACCCTGTTTTAGTTTGTAAACTCCGAGGTTATGTTGTAATGTGGACAGACAAAAATGGAGACTTTTAGAAACGATGATGCAGATGACCAAATTTGCTCGTTGTGCCCCTCTCACATCATCCTAAGCAAGATGTCACCCTTGACGACCAGCTGCTAATTCAATATGGATATGGAATTACAGCCAATTCTGTCCTTGTTGTCTCTTTTAGCAGCTGTTGCACAGGTAAATTCTACATTTTATCTTGATACTACTGACCACATTCACAGCAGGTGAGCCATTATTTCAGCAATTTGTGACAATTCCTGTGTTCAGCAGTGTTATCTGTCTGTCTGGTCTTGTGATACAAATTTAATTCTGAAAATTTGTATCAATGTGGATGTAGCCTAAAAGTGTCACATGGCTGAAGTTCAGACTCTGGAGGATTGTCTAGGGCCAAGTCACCTAATGACCACAATGAATTACGTATTTAGACAAAGTCCAGATCCTGAAGCATCAGACCACATATGGCAGATATGATGAGAAACCTCCACATTTCAGTCACTTAAAAGTTAATAAAATGAGAAAGAGTATTGAAAATGCAAACATCACATTGTTTGTATTGCTTTCTTTTCAGGTGTAAAAACTCTCAGACATTAAAGTAATATTTATTGGCATCGGAGGAAACTGAAATGTCTCTGTGGTACCTCCATTGGTATGATGCTGGTACATTTTTCTGGGACTGAAATGCACCTAGAAAATGTTTACTTCCTGCTTCTGTGCTCCAGTGATGCTGATTGGACAGCATTTGGTGGTAATGCGGCCCTGGCACAGTCTATTTTTGACAACTGTCTGTACATATTGCTGAGGCTACATGGTGATAACCTCAGAACACTTCAGATGACTTGGAATCACTGGCATTCTCTGAACCAAAGAGGTTTTCAAGCTGTGACACGCTCACTTGATTTTTTTTATTTTTTATTTTTAGGGTCATAAAAGAGCAGACAGACAAAAAACAGCTTTGTCTGTAGAAAGAAAAAAAAGAACTCAATTATATAATCAAATAACATGTTGTTTACTTTGTAGTTTAGCTATGCTATGCTGGTAGTTTTTAGACACTAATGGCTTTATTAGCTGTGTATGGAGCTTTAAATGTTTCTTTTATTTCGCTTTTGTTCTTCTTGGATAAATCCAGTGCATTATGGGAATGCTGGATTGTGGTGCTCAGGGGTTAAAAATGTACAAAAAAAAGAGGTGAAAGAGATTTTCCCGTTTTTGCCATTTGACTAGCGCATTTAGAAATAAAATCATGCTTTTATCTTCACTGAAACACTCTCTGGCTCATTCTTGATTTCGTCATTATGATATTTTGACTCAGAATAAAAGATACACTCAGGCGTCTGGGTAATCCTTGAAGTTTAACACCCTGACCATATAATTGCAACCTTTAAATCCATGTGGATTTAAATCCATCTGTATGTCATCTGCCCTGTCTCTCCTCCACTTACACCCTGCCATCACTCTAGAGTCACTATCAAACTGTACAACAAATACCACCGAAACTACTACTGTATTATACAAGTTCAGAAATGAAGGTGCCACACTTTCAGCTGTTATTAGCAATGAGCTGGGAGGACATTTTCAAATTTAGTCTGCAAAGCAAAAGCATAGTTATCTTAAATGAGCTATTTGTACTTTTTCTACTTTAAAATATTCAAAAATGACCTAAAATTATCACTAGAATATTTATAAAGAACAGTTTTGACATTATGCCAAAGATGTCAGTGACTGGTTATGAGGCTTATCCCAGCTTTGATCATATTTGGGATATAGTGTTAACAAAGAACACTTTACTCATATCCCTGTTACATGATAAATAATAGTATCCACTGTCACAACCCGGCTCATGAGCCATGACAAAAAGGGAGGGACATAATTTAAAGTGAAACGTGTACAAATTTATTAATGAAAATAACAAAACTAAACTTACAAGGTGGTGCATGTAAATCAGTGTGATCAGTATGTCCGCTCTTGGATAAGTGGGAAATGATGGCTGAAATATGAGATGATGATGCAAACTAAAGTTAATGCGGCCGAAGCCAACCAAATAAAAGACAAACATGCCGGGCTGCTGGAGAGAGGGAAGCAAACTGCGACAGCCAGGTCTTATGCACTATTGGGATAAACAGACCAAGAGGGGGACAAGAAGACACAGGAGGCCCTGCTAGAACAGGAGGGCCATCAAACCCCCCTCCATAGAAACTGGGTCCCAACCCCGGACCAAAACTAACTCAACGTATCAAAGCAGGTACACAAAGGACTACAACGTATGTTAAACAGGTTAATTTTATTTTTCTTTTACCTTACCATTATTTACATACCTCGTTTTCACTTATCTTAACGTTCTTGGTCTGAAAAAAAGATAGTTTGGCTATGTGCAAGAAATACTGACCTGATTCTGTCACCCAGCATGCTTTACTTTTGCCACCGGCCCTACCCTCAGCAACCTGGTACCAAAGGGAAGCAAATTAAGAAGGAAGAGGAGAGATAAAGATGCAGTCAAGCAGATAACAGACCTGCAGTTCTACTGATGTTAACTTAACGATAAGGAGCCCTAGATAAGGCATCTGCCACCACATTCTCTGACCCCTTAATGTACCAAATATCTAGCCAATAGGACTGCAACTTCAGGGACCATCTTATCAATCTCTGGTTTAGGCACTGCAGAGAGTTAAAGAAAGTCAAGAGATTGGAGTCGGTGTAGACCACAACAGGCACAACACCAGAACCCACATACACCTCAAAATGTGTCAGTGCCCATAGCAATGCAATTGCTTCTTTTTCTATCGTACAATAATTTAGCTGGTATGAATCAAATTTCTTGGAAAAGAAGCTGGCTTATCAAACCCGAGATCATCAGCCTGCAGAAGGACCGCGCCCGCCCCCCCCATTACTAGCATCAGGGTGTTTCTCCCTTTCAGGAGATCAGTAAGTGGTGCAACTACCTCAGAAAAATTCCTACAAAAACTCCATTAGTATCCCACCAAGCCTAGAAAATGCATGACCTCCTTTTTGATGATAGGTGGTGGATACGGCTCAATGGCCTGGATTTTTTCTTGGACTGGACGCACCCCACCCAGCCTCACTACCCGACTAAGATACATCACTGTTACCCTTGCAAACTCACACTTAGTGAGGTTGATGGTGAGATGCGCCTCGGCCAAGTGTGTGAACAGAGCATGGATGCACTCCATGTGTGACAACCATGTGTCGGAACAAACCACTACAACATCTAAATAAACTTTACATCCTTCCAAATTACATAAGACTTTTGTCATTAGCCTCTGGAAGGTGGCCACTGCGTTACACAATCCGAAAGGCATGACATTGTACAAGTATAACCCGTTTGGTGTGATAAAGGCAGAAATCTCATGTGCACAGTCGGACAATGGAACCTGCCAGTATCCTCTGAGTCAGTCAAACTTACTGACGAACTTTGCATGGCCCACTCGGTCAATACAGCCCTCCATGCGAGGGAGTGGAAACGCACCTGACTTAGTGACCGTGTTCACCTTGCAAAAGTCTGTACAAAACCTGGGGGTGTTGTCTGACTTAGGGACCATAATACAAGGTGACACCCAGCTAGATGATGAGGGCTCAGGGATACCATGGTCCAGCATGTAACTCACCTCATTATCTAGATATTTGTATTTCTAAGGATTAACCCGATAGAACCTCTGTTTAATTGGCTGAGCATCCCCCACATCTATATTGTGCTCGATTAAATGGGTTTGAGTAGGGACATCACCAAACAAAACTGGAAAAGATCTGATTACTTCTGCCAACTCTGTTTGGTCTGATGGCAACAGGTTATACAGCAATCCATGCAATTTACACAGCATCTTAAATGCCCTTGCAACACAGCAGAATCAAGACACGGCAGGCCATCCTCAACTTTGGATGCCACGGCCTGAGGAGCTGAAACCACTGACACCCTACCATGCTGGGGATGTGCACTCTGGTGGAGGAGCGGCAACAACATCAACTGGGCTTGACTTACAAGCGTAATAAGGCTTTAATACATTAATGTGGCACAGCTGTGTTGCCTTTCTGTACTCCGGAGTGGCTATAATATAGTTGTGGTCAGACATCTGTTTCAGAACTCTGTGAACCAGTAAACCAGAAAACTTATCCTGGAAGAGCGAGCTAACAATAGGCAACAATGCCAACACCTGGTCTCCCACACCAAACACACAGCGCTCAGTATGTCGATCGAACAGTTTTTTCATTTTACTTTGCACTGATGACAGGTTTTGCTTTGCCAACTACCCAGCTACATACAGGCTATGCTAGAAACCATTAACATAATCAATTAGGTGTTTTGGAGGATCAGTGTCTTTCACGTATGGCCAAATACTATATCATTAGGACTGAACCCAGTGCTTTCCTGCGTGACGTTCCAACATGAGCAATGGCAAACCCTCCTCCCAATCCCTCCCCATTTGAGTACAGTAAGCCTGCAACAGCGACTTCAGAGTCTGATGGAACCACCCTAATGCGCCTGGACTTTACACATGATAAGCTGTTGCCCAGTTGTGCTTAACATGCAGCTGTTTTAACACCTGTGCATATAAATGGGAGGAGAAGTTTGAACCCTGATCACTCTGGATGATTTTTGGGATACCAAAAATTGAGATGAACTGTGTCAGCGTGCACACCACCGACTTTGCCATTATCGTGTGCAGCGGGTATGCAGCCAGATAACGAGTACTCTGATGCATGACAGTGAGAAGGTAAACGGCACCAGACCGGGGTAACAGACCCACACAATCAATTATTAGGTGCTCGAAAAGGCTGGCCGACAGCTGGAATAGGGAACAGTGGGGTAGGTGTGATAACCTAATTAGGCTTGCCCGTTACCTGGCATGTGTGACACATCTTAATGTACGCCGCAACATCTCTCTTCAAACGCGGGCAGGACCCTATCATACATCTTGCGGACACCCCAGTGACCAGACTCATTGTGAGCCAACTTCAGCACAGCTTCCTGAAACATAGCCGGCAACACAGCTGGCAACACGATTTGGAAAACAGGCTCACCAATAAAGCAGTCACCATGGGGCACCCATTTCTACACCAGTAGCTCATTGTGGAGAAAATAACCCCGTGAGCTGTCCTTTTGAACAGCACCTGAAGAGAAGGATCTGTCTACTATTCGACACTCAAGTCCTGTCATGAAACTGAGAGAGGCAAGTCAGACATGGAAAATGCACACCACTCGGACACATCACACTTTTCAGACCATGGTGCAGGATTATGTGTGGCACGCACCAAGGCGTGCGTCACTGCGCATGCTGTAAATGCCTCCGGAAAGTTCACCTCGTGGTCATCAGGAGGAGGTTTTACTTTTTGCTGCTGTTTCAATTCAATTCAATTTTATTTATATAGCACCACATCACAATACATGATTATCTCAAGGTACTTCATAAATTCAGATTGAGACTATACAGAGAAAGAGCAAGGCCAGGGCCACAGCAGGGAGGAAAAACCTCCAACAGAACCAGGCTTCAGGTGGGCGGCCATCTGCCTCGACTGGCTGGGGTTAGTGGTAAGAGGAGAGAAAAGAAAAGCATAGAGACCACCACACATCAGGAATGTACAGCTCCAGATCCATAGATACTTGAAAGGAGCAGGAAGAGAGAGGTTTGCACGGGTGCCTGTGATCTTTACAATACAACATGCCATAAAATGAACAACCAGTAGCCATCTATGGTCTGAGTCCTTCCTTCAGAATAATAGTGGACTCTTAGGGTCTATGTAAATGTACTGTGGCAACTCTGCAATAGGTTATTTATGATTATTTGATACTTTCACTTTGTATTTGCAGAATATTTCTACAACTTAGGAACTACTTATTAGACCGGTCTGACAAAGTAGTGAAAAGTTAACATAAATATGACTTCTAAAGACATCAGGGTTGTCTAGTGTGCAAAAGTGAGACACAAATCTGGCAAAAGACACATGAAATTTTTGCTTTACAAATTTAATAAAGAAATAAACATACATTCGAGAGGACGCAAACCCTACACTGGCAAAAGACTCTGGTCTGGAACTCACTGCCAACCTCTCTTGTGCGTGGCTGTCTATTTCCATTTTAGCACCAACATGGACATCTCAGGTAACACGACCACATCATACAGGTGGGGTAGGCAGTATGTTGTTTAAACAGACTTTCCTGTGTGTCCATGGCTCAAACTGCCAGAAATTCAGGCCCAGAGAGTAATGCTGAGCTGTAGATCAGTTCAGAAGACCTTAAAATCATTCAACCTTTATCTGAGATTTGAAGTGAGGGAATTTTTAAAATATCAAGATTTATAAACAGAGTTAGGCATATTTGCCAAAGTGATCTGCCAAGCACAATAAGATTTCCACAACATTCCTGTGTATTTCCTATTTCACAATGAAAGCCTTAGTAAGAAATGAGGAATGAACTTTAGAAGGCTTTTAATTTGGAGGCAGTCACAGGAAGTGTTGTTTGTATTTACTAGGCTAAACGGTGGGGGTTTTAAACACTATTTTATTAATTCTTCACAAAGGCACAGGCAAATCATACAGACTTCCAGATATTCCCTCATACACTGTACATATTATTCCATTCATATCCAATCAAGAAACAATTAATATTCTAAGAACAGAATATCAAAAAGCCTAATAATAATGCAATGTTGTCAATGCTTAGAATAATGCAATGAGTTGGTGCATTTATGAAACTATAGAACTACAATGAAGAAAACAGATGACATTCAAGATGTCTTTAGTCATTTCATGTGTTTTTTTTGTAAAAGAAATGAATCGGTGGCTCAGTGGTTAGCACTCTCACCTCTCGCAACAAGGTTCTGAGTTCAATCCCCAATTGGACCAGAACCTTTCTGTGTGGAGTTTACATGTTCTCCCTGTGTTACACAGAATTTCTCCAGGTCCTCTGTTTACACCCACTATCATAAACTTGTATGCTAGGTTAATTCTCATGTCAGTGCCCTTGACCAAGGTACTGGTTTAGATCTGGAGTTGGTTCCTTCAGTGGGCTACTGCCCCTTGTGTGAAATGAAGAGGTTGAATTTCCTAACAGGCAATAAAAGTGAACTAAAAAACTGGATTGTCAAATGTAATAAAATACAAAAGTAGTCTACTTTGAAAATAAACGTATGAGTCGCTATTTAGTTGAGAGAATTTTAAAATAAAATGTTATTTGGTGTATCAACTACAGATTTTTACAGTTGGATAATGTAGGAATGAGTTTAAGCCTACAACAAAGTTGAAAAAATAAGACTGTTGGAGTGGAAGTATAAACAGATTTCTCAAAAACAGAATCATTCAACAAATGGAACCGACATACAACAAATACACATAAGCCCTTTTTTTTCCTTTCACTGACAAAAACAATGTTGTAGAAAATAAGGCTCTGGTCATTTTTAAACACAGCTGCATAGGATTTAAAGATACTTGCTGTCTTTAAAAGTGACAAGTGGAGTCCTGGAAAGTCCTATTCAGCAGATGCAGGCAATTTACCTAATGCTGTTTGGTTGTGTGCAGCATTAAGCAGGTAAAATGGGCTAAAGATTGGTTAATTAAGGCTGAGAATCCTGATGTAATTAGGAGCAGCAAAGATTAGTGGCCGTCAATGGCGCAACGAGGATTTGCAGGTAATAGACTTATTATTGGGGCTGGCTGAATGTTACTTTATACTTCTGAATAAACAAAAACAAATTAGGAGCACTGGTCCAATAATGGGTTATCTTGTCAAGGCCTGACAGAAATCCATGCCCCTATAACACAGTGTTAATTTTATGCACCACTGACAAGCACAGTGCTAATCAATAACACTACTATAAAATAAGGTGAAGCATCAATCTGCTGTGAAGGCGCTGGATGGAGCTGTGCTCACACACAGAAAAGTGTCAGCAGGGTTTTTGGAGAAATTTACTCATTGCCCCATACATAATGAAAGCTGTGCACGAAAACTGACACAGCAGGAAGGAGGAAGCAATGAGAGCTGACTGTAGACATTGTAGACACTGCTCCTCCTCTGGACAGATGGACACCCTGCTCATCAGACACCTGCAACTTTCTCAACACAAACACATCAGATGACTTCATGTGCCAACATGGATCACAGAGCTTTTCATGGCACACAGACTGGCACGTCATGAAGAATTATGTGTAACTACACACTCTATGTTGTAAATATACATTACACCAATATGTTTTTGTTTTAAAATGCATAACTCTTGCTTTGGTGTCCACACTACTCCTGTATTCTAACTTCCCGAAAACAGTGCATTCTGGAATCCTTTCACGTGACCTGTTCAGGAAGAAAACAGGACACCTCTTCGTTATGGTCAGGAAATGACAAACACCAAACAGCAGAACATTTCAAAAATGTAGAGGTAGAACATTCAAAACTATTATGATAAAATATTCAACATCAAAAGAAGACACAAGTAAAATGAAGTAAACAACTAAGCATTGGCACATTTTTAAGTTTTTAACTGACAATATAAACAAAATAAATCCTAAAAAGACAAAAGAAAATTTGTGATAATAGATCACAATATAAAAAATATATCATGCAATAATTATCGTTTTTTTGCCCAGCGCTATGTAACTGTAAAAACCTGCTGCTTAAAAAAGGTGAAATTATCAATAAAACATTCTCTCTGTTTTGGAATAATCTCACATAGAACTCCTGAACAGTAAATAAAACTAATTAATATCAAGGTGGTTTAATACTAATCATTCTCTTGCGGTTACACCATATGACATTTTCAGATGCATCCATTCTCACTTTAAAAATTGGTGCAAATTTTCTCCTAAGACGTCTGCTCTAAGATGCTGCATGTGTTTTGCCAGTCGGTGGTGAGTGTGCTGTTCTATGCTGTGTACTGCTGGGGAGGCAGCATCAAACAAAAGGGCACAAAGACAACTGGACAAACTGGTAGAGAAAGCTGGTTCAGTGATTGGAGAGAAGCTGGACTCACTGGGACTGTAGTGGAGAGATGCACACTGAATAAGGTAGAAGACATCTTGGACAATTCAGATCATCCTACAGAAGATCCTTCAACCACTGCATCAGACTGTACAACACCTTAGTCAATGGAAGATAGACTGAATATTCTGTAAATCTATATAATAATAATCATGATTACTATTATTATTCATCCGTCATAATAATCATAATAATAATTATGATTATTATGATATTATGATATATTATGATGATTATTATTATTATTATTTTCTTTACTTGAGCTGAAGGACATATGAATTACTCCTAGGGATTTTAAATATAGATGTAGATAAATATAAAAATGAACATTTTAACAAACATGAAAACAAGTTTTTAAAGAGCTCTGAATTGCTCCACTTGCCAATTCTTATTTGTCACTGATAAGTATATTCACTGCTTGTGCGTATACATTCTATTGTATCCAGTTTTTCACTACAGTTAATTTTGAGACATATAATTCTAATATTACTCCTATATGTCTTTTATTTGTGTATTTGACCCATCAATATCAGTAACACAGAGGTACTGTCCCTCCTGTTTGCCTGTCAGTGGGAATTGATTTGGATGATGACCTGTGACCTGGGCAGTGGACTCCTCTTCATTGAAAAAAAAATCACCTTGTGTGTCAAGGAGGAATTTGGACTGATGATGTGAACAATTGATACGCTGCAGTGTCAATACCAATTAACACCACTGCACCCATGTGCACAAGTTGAGTCTAAAGCCTGTAGTGCGCAAAGCCTGGGAGTTAACGTCACGTCACGTTATTGTCACCCATTCAGTCCAACAACAAAACAAAGGAAACAAAAAAGTCAAGAACGCAATCATTAGCTTTTTAAGGAGTTAAGTATTCTAAGCCAAAGATCATCTATACAAAGATGGTGCAGCTAGGGTGAGCAGGTGTCCCACATTGAGAGGGAATGATCCTTCCACGTATTGGGACAGTGTCCCACATTTTGATTTTGAAGGGGATACATGAGTTCAAACAGAATAAACTTAAGTTTCCGTCCAAATGTGTCACATATTTAATTCTAATATTACTATATGTGTGACACATTTGGATGGCATTTTCAGAAAATCTTCAGAAGAAATACAAAACAGTGTTATGGAGGTTATGGTAACTAGTTACTCTGTTAAAAATGAATAGAACTGTTTGAATTACTTCATCGTTTGACTCCTTTTTGATTATTTTTCTAAAGATGTTTTTAAGTGGGTGAAGCTGAAAAGAACTTCACATTAAGCCAACATTATACAGTCATTTTAGAGACCTTTTCTGATTTCAGAAGGAAAATATTGTTGATTTAATGCTTATGTTTTAAATGTTTCTTGATTATTTTGTTCATTTGTTCCTCATTTTGTTGATTATTTTGTTCTTTTTTTTTCATTTTGTCTATTTCTTGTTCAATTTTGTCCATTTTGTCGATTGCAAATAAAGAAGCTCATCTATAGCCTAAAACATAGCAGAAGCTTTCATTTCAAGTTGAACAGACAGAAATGTTTCTTTACAAATTTAATTCACTGTGCTGCTTGCAGGCGACCGGCGGCAGTTTTATGATAGATTGTTTTCTCACCTGTTACTCACTGCATGAGGTGATGCTGTTAATCAATCAGTACATCTTAAATATCGATATGACAACTTTGACCATGTTTTGACATGCTGAATTTCTACTGGATTATGTGGATATTCTATTTCCTTGTGGAGATAAAAAGCCGTGGAATGTCTTTTGGTGTAGGCAGCACTACTCATATGAAGGACTGAAATATATCTTTGTGAGCTTTTGGGAAAGTTCAGGCGTTTTTAAAACATATAATGATATATATATATTAAAAAAAAATATGACGCTGTTGGATGCTGAGATTCACTTCCACAGAGCATGTCACTAGTCAGTCCTTCAATTCATCCCAGGACACATTCCTGTTCCTGTTCCAGACTGATACATACATACACCAAACCACATCCGAATGTATCCTGTGTTCACAACTGCAGACCAGAATGATGTCAGACCAGGTCTGAACAGGGCCTCAGAGTCAAGCACAGGTTCTCCTGTGCTCCAAGCATTGCTCTTTTTCTTCAGGAGAAAGCATATATTCTGTGTGTAAGAATAAGATGAAAAAATCATGTCACTTGGATGACATGAAATGAAAGCACGAGGAATGCTGTCAATTTCAAGGCCATGACAGACAATCACTAGCAACCTAAACGTAATTGTGTTGTCATAAATTGCTGTCATAAATTACACTCACCATTGTGACCTGATGAATGGAGAGTCTTGCCAATAGCTCTCCGTGATGGGAAATGCTGTGAAGAATGTCTTTGCAGTTATTCTCTAAATAATGCAACCTGAGAGAATAAAAGCGATTACATTCCGTCTTCTATCACACCATTTCAACATAGTTTGAAAAGTCAGTTTAGTGTGTTGTAACATTGAAGAAACACACTCCAACTCTGAGGATAAATCACCAGAATCAGGAACAATCACCAGGCCAGAATGGAGGCCGTAAAAAAACCCACAGGTCCCCAACATTGATATGGTTCAGATTGCTTAATAGCAAGTTTCTTAACTCATGGCGTCAATTTCTGGAAGCATCCAGACACAATGAACTTGTTGTCCGTAAACTTTTGGCCCCATTAACCATTGCACACTGGAATGACTTCACTGTCACATGACCAATCATCAAATCTTCATCTCTTCATTTTACAAAGTGTTACACTATTTCTACCCCAAGGTAAACATTTCTCAGAAAAAAAGCAGCAACATAACACAAGAATTACATCATTTTACCCAATTTTACAATTTTATTAGGACAAGCATAAGGACAGCGTAATAAGGCTTTCCCTCTACACCACTACATGGAATGGGTGAGGGTCATGCATGGGCCCTAGTGGCCCATCCCTCCCTAAGGGTCCAAATGACCTGTAGGCAGAGGTGTAAAGTCATTCCCATCACAGGACATACCACCTGAAAACCCAAAAGGCCCTCTTTGGAGTCAGTGTTTGTCTCTGTTCTTGGTTTTTTGGTTAGAGGGATATTATCTCTGATCCACACTCAGAGTAGGTAATAGTAATGAACCTCAAAGGTCCAGTTTGTAAGATTTAGGGGGATTTAGTTGCAGAAATGGAATATAATATTCATAATTATGTTTGTAGTGTGTAATTACAGAGGGAGTGGGTCCTCTTCCATGGAGTCCACCATGTTTCTACATGGCTGTGACTGTTCTCACTCCCAAGTTGTAACATTCTGCTGCTTGGTCATGAGCTCTTGGCCTCTGTTTTCAACACCTGAGTGCCACTATAGCATCAATTTTCAATGCACAGGGAACCAGATTGAAGTCAGTGTATGTCCTTAGAAGACAGAAATTGATGACATGGACCAGGTGACATTGTTAAGTATCAGAAACTTTAGCAGTAGGTGGTTGTGGTGGTTATGGTGGAACACCAAAGTTTTAGGACTTACACATATTAGACCAGGGTTCATATTCTGTTTCATGATGTATTTACTTTTGTGTTTTCTCTCTTTGTCTTTCTTATTTTAGCCATTTCCTGATCCTTTTCCTAACTCTAACCAAGTTTGTTTTTATACCTAAACAAAAGCAAACTATATATCACTAGGTGTGTTTCCATAAATATATTTAATGTGCATTTTGAAAATGTGTATGGAAATGGCAAAATTAAAAAAAAAGTTTGTTTGCTCACTTGTGGTGGTTTTTACGTTTTTTGAAAATGAGTAAGGGGAAATAGAATCACTTTTTTGAATAAATTCTGACATAGCAAACCTGTAACTCATGTGATTTGCTAGCTGATCAGCTATTTGCTGCATCTTCCAAGATATTCTGATAAAGTGTGAAAACATGAGAGACTGAATTATTCCTGTTGCATCCATGAAACAGCCATCCAATTACAGCCATTTTAGATGGAAAACAACAACAGAATGCTCTATTTCTTCTAGGCCTCCTACTGATGACACAACACAGCCTAGTTTATTGGCTTTTCAAAAGTTTGCTTCAAATTTGCTTGACATTTTATGGAAATATAGCTAGTGTTGGTCCTGATTAAATTAACTGAACCACAGGTGTGTCTGATTGTCCTTTATTAGCTTTGTGTACTCTTCCTTTATGAGAGCCTTCTCCTGGTCATTTGTGTGCTTCAAACACAACAGTCTCAGATGTTTGGCTGTGGAAACTCACAATCAGAGATAGAATTGATTCTGGTAAAGTACCAGCTTACAAACGATGGACTGATGCAATTACAGCACACTACAATGCGCTGATAAAAACAAATTTCGGCAGACGTAAAAATACACAAAAAAAGTATGAGGACGAAAGCAGCTGCAAAGCTCCGGTAATCAGCATAATGTCGGCTCGTTCGTTCCTCTCATAACTGTTGATTGTGCAGGGCTGCGTTGAAAACAGAGGCTGACAGGGTAACGAGGCTCACAGACAGATGGGGTGGAGGAGCTCGTCCAGAAGCAACAGCAGCAAGAGCCCACCTAACAAGCCTCCCCACCACCTCACACACACCAACACACACCAACACAGCTGCTGCTTCATTTCACCAATAATTGGGATCTTGCTCTGTCTGCCATCCACTGCCAGTTAGAACATGTTACACTTAATAAAGGCAGCCTGCTCTGGTTGGTGTTGGTGTGTGTGTGGCCATATAGCTACTTTTTAAAAACATATTGGAGTTGAGGAGAGGCTTTTTTCATTTCGTAAGGTTCATATTAATAGAAACTAGAATGACTGCTCTGTGCTTGTATGTCTCCACAAAACCAAGTGTCAGTGTGTACAGAATCAACATGGGTCAAAAATGAGCCCAGTGAGTTTTTACATTCTTAAAGGTTCAGTGCATAGATAAATAAAAGGAGAGATAGGAAATGTCCGTTCCAAAGCATAGCGCAAGTTCTACAACTAGGCACTGAGACGTACTGTATGAACAAGCTTCACAGCTGTCAGATTCCTTAGTAATAGGACTATTATGAGACTATGAGGACTTCAGTGATGTAGAGAAGATTAATGTACACATACAAACATCTGAGTCAACATAACATTAATTGTAAAATGTAAATGAATCATTAAATTATTAAATTTGCTAATTAATTTACAAAAAAATATTTATAAAAACTAATTTACAAAATTATACATTTTTTTTATACATTTATATTCCTGGGTTTGTTTTATAGCTGCTGTACACTTAGAAACCATTCAGAGTCAACCCTAGTAAGATGGTGTTGCTATGGTAATGTCTTAACGGAGCATATTTCCTACCTCTCTTTTATATCTATGATTTAGTATTTTAGTTGCATCTAGTGGTGAAGTTGCAAATTGCAACCGATTGATTACTCCACCGGGTCACCATCTCCTACGGTGGCTGCAAAAAAAACCCCAGAAAATAACTGTCATTCTTTGTTTTGTCCTTTCTGGGCTTTTTAGTTAAGGGGATATTAAATGTGGTCCACTCTCAGACATAGTAGGTGACAGTAATGCACCTTAACACTGGATGTCAACTGTGAGAAAATAAAAAAAAAGAAGAAGAAGAAAAAGAAGTCAGTTCTTCTTCTTCAACATGGTGGACTGTGTAGATATAAATGACTCATTCTAAGGTTATTTTCACATGATCATACATTGAAATGAAAACATGTTTCTGAATTTTACATTCCATTTCTGCACTTACACACTGGACTGTTTGTGACAGCTAACTATCGATTAACTTGTTTTTGATCATCACAAATGCTTATTTTTATTTTTCCTTTCTTAATTTTTGAATAAAAATAATTTTTAGCATTACTACTTTTATCCTTTATGCTTTACTACTTTGACCATGGGTCAAAATAATCCATATCGTTTCCTATGATGTTTCATGCATGGTGTGAATGTCTCTTTCCTCTATCTTTGAACTAAGTGTATGCTTCATTTCATATTCCAGGTATTCATTAAATATCTTGTTTTTGGTCACCAATAATGTTTATTTTCATTTCTCTTTTCTTACTTTATGAACATAAGATTTTGTATTGTACACCAATTTTACCAAATCAGTTAAAATCACTGACAAGTAATTATTTTTAACAAATTATTTTCATTTTAAGTCCTGTTCAAATGTTTCCTTTTTTCCCTTAATTTCATCTTGTTGAATAAGAACTCAAAATGAACAAAATAAGCACTAAATCACAAAAAACACTATAAATATAAGACATCTGAAAACTCTACATGAGTGCAGTAATACAGTGTTTGTATTTCAGCCTATGGGGTTTGAATGGCTTGTGTATCAAAGACCTAATAAAACAGATGACGTGGTTGATTGAAGTGAAATAACCTCGACCTCAACCATAATGGTAAACACATCTCCATGTTACAGATTCATTTTTTGTTTTACATGGGTCTGTTTTTGGAGTGATTTCTGTTTGACAGGCAGCAAACAAACACCTGGGGATGGCATTGACCCTAATGTGACCTCAGCCTTCATTGGCTCAGAGTCTCACAGTTGAATGTGATTTCCCAAGTTGGATTTTACCCTCACATTACATTACTGCCTTCAGTCGTCATCTGAGCTGACAAACTGAGCCTACAATGATTAATTGGACCTTGTAGCCGCTGAGCATTTCACAAAGATTAAAAACAAGCTTTCCCTATAGTGAAGCTTTGTGAAGCTATAGTGTTACATGTTGTTTCTGGCTGAGTCTAAAGTACTTTCAAGTGAGCAATAGACTAAAAAGATGGCAATTTTGGAAGATATTTGTTTGATATGTTGGACTCCTAGCATCCACACTGCTGGGGTGTTTTAACCTACCAAAAAAACAACATTTAAGTTTGTAATCTCTGGGATTGTGTTGTAATCTTAGACAGTTTGATGATAAAGCATTTCTACAAGATCTTGGGTCAAGCAATATTCATGACACCGATAAAATATCAGACATAGACTTAGCCTTAGACCATTTTTGTAAATCGTTTAATGCAATAGTAGATAAACACGCACCATTTAAGAATTACAGGGTGAAAAATAGATCAACTCCATGGTTCTCAGCAGAGCTTTCATCCTTGCTAAAGAGGAGAAATGCAGCATGGACTCTCGCCAGGTGTACTGGAAATATGGGTCACTGGCTGGCATTTAGGCAGATCAGAAATAAATGCACTTCCGCAATAAGAAAGGCTAAATCTAACTATTATTTGCTTCTAATTCCAAAATTGTACTCAGATCCAGGTACATTTTGGAAAGCAGTAAATTGTCTTAACCAAAAATCCTCCTTCTCAGTTCCTTCTCTCACCACAATTCAATGGATGTGTAGTATCAGACCATACTGACATCTGTATAGCTTTCAATAATCATTTTGCATCTGCGGGCAACTTGTTTGACAGAATGTACAGAGGTCCCCCTCTGTCTGCTTTAGAGTCAGATGTCAATGCAATACGAAGGCCTTGCTTCACTTTACAGTTCTTTTCTTCCAGTGATGTTTCATATTTTTTAAAACTCATCACACCAGTTATTGTACATTCTACATAACTTATATTTTTAACCTCTCGATTTTAACAGGCACTGTCCCCAAAGTATGGAAAACTGCTCATGTAACCCCTTCACATAAAGGTGGTGGAACAACCATTCTTGATAACTATAGGCCTATTTCTAAATGATCTTGTCTAGCAAAAATACTTGAATCGCTTGCTAACCATCAGCTTAAATTATTCCTCTCTGTTCACTCGGTTTTATCAACACATCAATCAGGTTTTAGAGAAAAACATAGCACTATTTCAGCTGCTACTCTTGTCTTAAATGATATTTTTACAGCTCTGGATTCGAAGAAACACTGTGCAGCCCTTTTTATTGACCTCTCAAAGTCATTTGATACAGTGGATCATTCTCTGCTTTTAAAGAAGTTCCATCATACTGGCTGTGATGTATTTGCACTTAAATGGTTTAAGAGCTATCTTACGGGCAGACAGCAGTGCATGACCATTGGGGATACAAAATCTGAGTTCATTTAAATCAGTAAAGGTGTCCCGCAAGGCTCCGTTTTGGGACCTATGTTATTTACGTTATATGACATTGTCTCAGTTGTAAATGTGTGTAAAATTCATCTTTATGCTGATGACACTATTTTATACTGTTTTGCAGATTCTGCACTGGCTGCAATTATTTTACCACTGTGGGTATGTAGACGTGGTCAGGTCTGATATCGTTGAGGATGTAGCAAAATTGCTGTAAATATGACTTCCAGTGTCCACTATGTGGTACTAGAGAACCCCCACCAAGTATATGTCAGGTCGCTGTATATATCATGTGTAGAACACACAAATTTCACGTCAATCTGACAATGTGTGTGCCGTGAGGCTGACTTCCTGTTGCCAGTAGCTGGTGCTATGAGTCCGACGCTGTGGACGCAGGGGCTGGATGTTTGCAGGGGGCACTATGGAACTATTTTGCCAAACCTTGACCCAAAACCCACATCAGTCAACAAAACACACTCCTCCTGATGGGTGCCAAGTTTCAGCACTTAGAAAACATTCCTAACCCCCATGAACTGACTAAAAAACTATGATAAATAACAATAAAAGCTACTGCACATTTCCAATGTGAGCCAGTCTTTTAATAGTACTTTCCTTTGGACACAGATGTGAAATATCTTGTAGGTAACTCAGGCTCACTTGAGTGTTCACTGTTGGATGTAAACCACTGAGTTAGGCTGGACTGCCCTCTGCTGGAAGAACACACACACACATTCTCTTCTTTTTTTTTGATGCATGACTGTGAAACTTCTGATGATGTCAAAGCAACACTGTAAACAAACTAAATGTATTCAAAATACATATTCAATTACTTGTATTGTAATTTGTATTTTGCTGGGGAGAAGGAAATAAGATGTAATTTGTAATTAAATGCTGTAAAAGCTTGTAGGGTGTTCTCTCCCATCATCTTCCTCTCAGCTCAGCACAAGTTGACAGAGCGCAAACACCGACCGCACTCACCGTTATGAGGAACACCAACTCCAGCTTTAGGAATAATTATTGGATCGCTGTGACGTGGTGTTGAAATGTGTTTTCTGCGTCTTCGTTTGTGGATCTTGGTGGAGTCAGACTGTATTTTCTTCTGGAGGTTGTCATAAACAGCTGTTTTGCTGATTCCAAATCTCTAGGCAGTGACTCTCTCACTGTCCTCCTCTTCATGAAGAACCTGAATGGCCTTCTTCTCCTCATCACAGTTCACTTCTCTTAATTTGTAAATGACTTCGTATTGTCTTGACCTATAGTAGCTCCCAAAAGTGAGAACACCCTTTGTACTTTAGCCCAGTTCTGTCAGAGATTTTTTCTTCTGTAGATAAAGTTTTTCCTCCCTGATGTCACCCTGGACGTTTCTTCTCTGTATAGTATATTATACATATATACTGTGTAGTATATTACGGTAGTCTTGACCATAATTTGAGAAATGCCTTGAGATAAATATAACTGAATTGAATTTTCATAAAATTCACCCATGTCATTGTTTTGTTTATAACAAATCAGAGAATGTTCACTATATAATATATTTCATGTCAGTGCCTCTAATGCAGCTGCTTGTGAAGTTCCAGTGAAATAACATCAAAAGTGCAAAGAGTGGAGCTACTGCAGTTGATGCCCATAATAATGATGTCTCAGACATGTTTTTGGTCATCTAGTATAAAAACACTGTACTCTTCTGTAATACATTGGTCAGTGTAGCTTCAACCAGCTAACACTAGTCACAGGCCTCGTAGACCATGTTTACATGAACAAAATATTCTAAGATCTTGCCTTATAAAAAAAAAAAATCCTAAACAAGCTGCAAGCTGTTTACATTGCATATTTTGTCTGTGCTGAATTGTGTGGATTGGATCGGTATATCCCATGTCTTAATTGGAAAATGCTCCATTTAGAAAAAGGCCTAATTTGGAATATCTAAATAGAATAATAAAGGAGTATAATTGTGCATGTAAACGTACTGATGGAAGTTTGTTTCATCATGCCAGCAAATATTAAAAGAATGTAACAATGTCCAAGAGCAGTGGGATTTAACTGAATAAAAAAGAAAACTTTTATTAATACAAAATACACACGTATGGTACCACAATTCATATGTTTACAGGTGTGTGAAAGACAAGTAACAAACTGCTCTGTAATACATAATGAATTCTAAACAAATAAAAGGGAGCATTTTGTTGAATCTGCCAACATGGTGTCAAAGGAGAAATGTCTAAGTGAGCCGGACTATGTTTGAAATTCCATTAAGTATGAAGAGGAGAAAGAGAGGAGGAAACAAAAGAAACAAAGAAAAGAAAAGACTCCCAGCAGCCTCTGCCTGCAGGGGAAGAACACCAAGGTTTAAAAATCCAATGTTTCATTTCACAACCAGTGACCCTGATGGAAAAACTCCACTGATGCTATGTGGGGTTTTTTCTATGGGTGGAGCTCATACTGGTAATGTACTCACTGTAGCTCTAGTGATACCTAGTCCTGTACGTAGTCTGACTTAGACATGTCTGTCTCCACAACAAAGCAACGAACATGTCAGACAGTCATGTGTCGAACAGGTACTACATGTCAGTTACATGCCAAACAGTTGCATGTCAGACATTATTCAAAACCTCTTTCCAGAATCACTTTTCCTGTCTCACTGGACAAACCACAGACCACAGTTTGACATATTCACTTTCACTGACGTACTCCACATGTGAACTGTCTTCTGGCCTGTCAGTGGACAACCACAAATAAAACTCCACGATGAAATGTCAGAGACATCTGTTCACATGAAACCATCCAAACAAACTGATACCACTGGAGCTAAGTGAAAGATGTTTTTGGCAAACAGAACCTTTACGAGAGCGGATGAAGATGTAAACCTGGCTGCTAACTGCTGCCACTTAGTAAGATGTTCAATTCAAACCTATGGACCTTATTCTATCAACTTCTTTCTAGCTACAAATGCTTCTAACTAGGAGTCTTTTTGTCTTCTCTCAGCCAGTCTAACCCAGAAATGTGACGTATGACAAGTCCCTGAGACTGAGCTCCCGATGGCTGGAGCCCACAAACAGCAAACAATCTACAAAGGAAAGTTATGATACAGTAGCTGCCCTGTTTTAGCATTCTTTGTGTCGTTGCTTGCTGTCAGCTGCGTCAAAGTGGGCTTCAGTGTCGACACGGACCAAATACTTTTGTCAAACACAGCTTCATATCCACACAAAAAATACACAACACAGCACACAGGTCACCATTTACAACCACCACCAACTTGGGCCTTTCAATGTCAACTGAGGGCAGAAATATCAGGCTTTTGGCAGCATCATCTCACCAGAGGTTTGACACCAACTTAAAGTTCATCTAACTCTAACTCTCCACAGAACCGTTTGTCTGAGTCTGATGCACAGGTATTCATGTTTGACTTTATGGAATACACTGAATCACTGTCTTTCAAAGAGTGAGATTAGAGAAGGAAACCAGTCTTATCAGGATGCAGTTAGCGTAGCTTAACATGAACCCTCAATGTGTCCAAAGTAGGGCCAGGCGATGAAATTATCATGATAATTATCACAAAATTTTTGTTCACTTGGAGACAGTTTTTATCATAATAACTGTTGTACCTCTAGATTTATGAATGTTTAAAACCACAAATAATCATCATCAGGTTTCTTCAACTTTCACTCAAGTCCAAAAATCAGCCTTTAAACTGAAAATAAATAATGACTTGACATTTATCATGATAATTATTGATATTGATCCATGAATATTTGCATCCTGTTAACATTTTTGGACTAGATGACCCAGCCCTGGTCCACCTAGCAGTGCCTCTACAGCTCACTGATGAACAGGTTGGCTCCTGATTTGTTCAACATTGATGTAAACAGAAATGAAAACAGTTTGTGTGGGAATTCTTTCCTGACTAAGAGTCAGTGACAGTTCAGTAGCATCTCATCAGTTGAACAGAAACATTTCTGTCTGTGTGTGGATTAAACCGATATTCAACATTTTGCTGTGCCAAGCTAGGCTAGGCTAACCATGTCCTGACCTCGGCTCTGTATGGCTACGTTCACACTGACGGCATTAGTGCTTAATTCAGATTTATTGCTCAGATCAATTTTTTTTGTGGCTGTTAACATTCTTTTCTAAATGTAGCCAATATCACAGTTCTGAACTGACCCGCATGTGCAAAAGAACAATAACAAATACGTCACATGTAGCACGCTGTTGTACAGAAGTAAACATAGAGGCCACTGAAGTCATCATCAACCCTTTCATTTATGAGTTTATATAGTGGAAGTCACTAAAGTCAGAAGATAACGAGGCAGAGGGGAAAGAAAGACACATTTTTCATTTTGGCTTTTTGTGGAGTGTTCCCTCGGATTTTGTTTGTACAGACAAGTTGTACAGTATGACACAGAGTGGCTCTCACGTCGGACAATTGTGACAAATGTTGATCTAGAGAGAATTAAAAGTCGCCTGAATTCCAATACGATGGTTCAGACCTAGGTCAAATTAAAAAAAAAAATCCAACCTGTTCTTTATTTAGGAACGCATATGGATGTGAACCAGATCACTGCCATGAGGAAAAAAAAGGAAAATAATAGAAATTTGTGGATTTGTGCCACTTTTGCCTGCTGAATGAGCATAGCCTGTTTAACATACAGGCTGGCACGAATAAGTCAATCATTTTCAAAATGCTGTGTATTTTCCTAACAAAATTTAAAAAAAAACCCAAACATTAAAAATGAGCCAAAAGAATGCAACATGGAAATTCCCTGTGAGAGGCAGAGTGGCAGGGGCCAGCTGGAACCGTTCCATGAACTTCTCATCTACATTTACACGCTTCAAATCACTAATTTAAATTATCATTATTGCTCGCACTAAATTACAAATGAATAAAAGGAACATCTTACATTGGTATGATAAGAGAGCTGCCCCGTAAACCCCTTCAAGGAATTGACTGACACTTGTTAAAACCGACTGAAATTTGTGAATTCCAACTTGTCCATTATGTCAAGGCAAAACAGGGCTTTAAAAATCCAGCACAAAAACAGTCCGGTCCAGCATTCAGCAGTAGCGGGTCCTTCAGTCCGAGACCTGTTACTGTTCACAGTTCATTCACTTGGCATGGATGTCTTTGTGTGTCCAAGCTCCTCCTCTTCCATTTGTCCTGGCTCTGTTCTATGCTACTGAGGCACACAGTTCAGATCAAACAGGCCAGAATAGGCTGATTTACATACATAGGCAAGCACCCAAACTGGTATAAACGAGCAGCTCCGTGTCCCAAATGCTTTTACAGTTAAAGTAGAAAATAACAGTGCTCCAACTCACCCACATATTAGACCATGACAAATGACCATGTTCACCAAAGCCACAGGTACACAGCCTGGCCAGGATTAAAACTGCTGAAGAAAGTAGAGCATCTAAACCGGAGCACTACAGAATACTGGACTACACCAATTAGAGCTCGGAGAAAGGGACACCCGTAAGCCAGCTTTTCATCATGACATGAACATGCTCAATAAACATGCCATAAACACCGTCTGAAACACAGTGAATAAGAAAATAAAAAAAGAGACTGGTGTGAATGGGACTCTTTAAGACGAAACATCCAAACAAGATATTTTTTCATTTCAATACATGTTTTAGGTAGGTAGTAGGGGCAATATATTTCTTATAGTTAGTTAGAATTACTGCTGTGAAAATGATACATGAATATAATAAATACATTATCTTGTGATAATTTTCTTGGAGATCAGTGACTATGATATAAAGTTATATCTCAACAATTATTGTTATCATGATATAATTTTTTCTTCAGGGTTTATTTTGTTCACTGTTTGCTTGTTTTACATAATTTCACTCCGTTGTCGTTCTAACAGTTTTAATGGTCTGCCTCTAGATTTCTGAAATGTTCTGACATGCTTGTCATGTTCTGACCATAAAAAAGAAAACCACAAATAATGTTTGTCTTGTTAAATAGAAGAATTCAGATTGCACTCATTTTCTTTATTTCACTTTCATGTTGTGAAATTCATCAAAATAAAGAAAATGGTAATTAACATTTACCTTATATTGACAGAACAACTTTTTCTCCTCGCTCAAGCGCAAAACCTTTTTTGTGAAATTGCTAATATTTCCTTTCTTTGACTTCATGCGGTTTACACTCACGTTTTTAATGCACAAATAGAAAATGCAAATAAAAACAGGTGGAAGCCAATAAAGAAAATGAACAAAATAAACACTTGTTGCGTCTTACACGTAATTTTCTGTCTCGTTTTCGTAATTTACAATTAACTGTCTAGTTTCTTCAACTTTTATTCAGGCTCAAAAATCAACCTTTAAATCGGAAAGAAATGATGTGACATTTATCATGATAATTATGGAATTCAACTAATATAAACATATATTCCATGTATACTGTTCAGCACAAGCTGTTTAAGAAGAGCAGGTAACCCTTTAACACATTAGACTTAAATTTTTCAGAGAAAATATACATGGCTCGCTAGGTGTGTTTCCATGCAGCTGTTTTTATTCGCATTTTCCGACGTGCATAAAAAGCCAGAGTGGAAACGCCGTAAATTAAAAAACCTAAGATGTAACAAGACATATAATAAGACAAAACAGACAATAGATGGAGACTTGACTGTGGAGAAAAGATGTTGTCTATTTAATGAGAGTCTGAGACCAGGAGAAACTAATCCCTGCATGGATGACGTGAGGTTCAGTAACTTTGCACAGAAACAGATGCTAGAAATGTAGAAATATTTTATACTTTTAGTCTTTGAGTACATTTCAGAGCTTGTACTTGAGACAGTGAATCAGTATTCTTTTAAAACAAGTATCTGTACTTCTACTGGAGTAAAGTGTATGGACTTTTGCCACCTCTGCTGCATCTTAACAAGGAGGCAGATGAAATGTTCCACCGCTGTTTCTCCAGTACACAGAGGTAGGGCTAACTGAAATCACTCCTTTTCATTTTGAGTTTCACCAGCAGCTGCAGGTATGACAGCACAGAGTGTTTTTTTCTATATATTTTAGAGGGTTTCTCCTAGTATGATTGACTGTTTATTGTTGAGTTACAGTTGGTGAGATGAAACCTCCATTCATCCCCATCTGATGTCATATTAAAGCCAAAGTGCACATGTATACCAGTTTAGGTGCTTTTCTGTAAATCTCTACAGGTCATTTACATGTAGCCTGGACTAAAAAGGCCACAGACAAAAAAAAACAAAAAAAACAAAGGCCTGAACAGGTCCAGTGAGCTGTGTCTCAGTCTAGTGAAATGATATCTGATATGCTGTTGTCACTCCCTCCTCCTGCACCCCCCCCCCCTCCCCCTGTGATCACCCGGGTCTCGTGCATGGAGCTGGTGGCGTGGGCGCTGGCGTCATAGAGGCCGCTGGAGGAGGAGACCAGGGCCGAGCTGGTGCTGGCTGCGGCTGCATTCTGCATGCTGCTCGTCAGGTTGTCCAGGAACATCTGAGGCCGGTAATGCTGAACGGGAAAAACACAACCCACAGTCAGAAGTCACATCTCTGAAATATGTATGGACACACATGATATTTTATATTATACACACTTGGTTATACACGATACACAGATAAATGTGGCTCTTTCACCACATGACTACACACTCACTGGGTCAAAGTTTACAGCAAATAAACCATTGGATGAGGACAAAACAGATTACTTGTTTGGTTTTTAGAGACTCCAGATGCTCACTGATGTGAATCCTCTTCTCTTTCATTGCTAAAGACAAAGGCCATGACCACACCAATACATTTTTGTTTTAAAACGCACAACAGAGACTTCTATAAAAAGCAGCTGTCCTGGTTTTAGTTTGGAAACTCTGGGGCTGCAATGTAATGTTGAAGGACAAAAACAGAAGTTTAGAAACAATGATGCAGACACCTGCATTTGCTGCCATGACTTGGGTCAGTCACTACAGTACATATCCTTCCCTGATTTGTCGAGGCCCTTTCACGTGATCCTTTCCAGAAGAAAACCCGATGTCGCCCTTGACAACCAGCTGTTAATTGAACATGGGGACTGATTTACATCTGATCTGTCCTTGTTGTCTCCGTGGCAGCTGTTGTGCAGTTAAATTCAGCTTTTTATCATGATACTACTGACATTCACAGCAGACGAGGTGTTATTCGAGCAATTTGCAATTATTCCTTTGTCCTGCAGTGTTATCAGACCCTCTCGTCATGTCATATGTGTTTCAGGAGTGCTAGAAATGCTGGGATGTGGCTGTAGCCCAAGTCTGAAAACTTGGCGTACTAATAGACTCAGATCTTACCTTCACCAGCCATATTAAAGCAATCACCAAAACAGCCTTAAGCCATCTTAAAAACGCAGACAGGAACACAACAAGAGAAGCTCAACAATGTGTTTATCTCCAAAATGCTGCTGCTAGAGTTCGAACCATGATTAAAGCCATGTCTCCACTAATATGCTTGCAATTTAAAATGGAAAGGATCTCTGTCCACCCACACATTGTAGCAATGTTTCAGAAATACCGCATTTCCTTTATTTGAAGGAGGCAGGCCTTTATTTCTAACTCCCTTTCCGCTCCTGTTTATGCTGGTATAATGTCTGCATTGGACTTTTAATACAAACTCAACACTTCCTTAACTATTTCATTATTATTACTATTTCATTCTTTTATTGTGTAAATGTTCCTACGCTTCCTGTGACACTTGTAAGTGTTGAAAATAGCAGCATTATATTGTTGAACTTATATTGTTGAACTCACACAACAGAACAAAGTAACAAACATACCTGAGGATCTGCTTGAATTAAGGAGAACAAATCCAGACCTAAACGTACGAGAGGGAAGAAAAGCATTATTAACAGTCATGCAGATCTTTGATAGGAGTGATGGTAACTGTAGCCAGCTGACTCACTCTGCATGTCTGTGGGGATCGTGGCTAGTGTGGATGGGTGGAAGGGGACTGCATAGTCGGCGATGGTAGAGGTCAAATAAGATGGGTCCAGAGCCTGCACATTTGGCACACGCACAGTGGAAGGCTGGTAGGTCAACACTCTGAGGAAAACGACAGGCAGAGCAAACATTTAACCAGGAAAACCAGGTCCACATCTGCAGACCACTGCAACACAATACTACAAGTAATGGGGATACAGCAGAAGTAGCACACTAGAAATGTGCTTCTATCCAGCTGGTTTCATTTGCATTTTTTTTAAATTGAGAAAAATGAAAATGCTGGAAATTTGCTAAAACTGGTGGGAGACCGTGATGTTCTATGATTTAATACAAGAAATGAACAGAAATGCCATATTCGATGAAAGCAGCAACAAAAAAACACTATGTATGAAGAGCTGCAGAAACAAATGTTAGACAAAGGCTTTGACAAACCGTTTAAAACAAAGCTATATGAGCGAGAAGCACCAGACGTTTACCAAGTGGGCTAGAACTGTGGGAACACCTCTTTTCAAATATACAAATACAGATTGTAATAATATAGATCTATGTTCCCTCAGGAGGAAAATGTTTAAAATATCAGCTTTAAAATGTGGATTTACAGTCGATTTTTGGGAAAAACCTACCATAGAATGATTTCACTTTACTGCTCCAAACGTTTATTTGTTTTACTGAAATGTTTGACTTTGAAACCCACCTTTCTAAATGAATGCAGTGTGAATTTTATTAAAAGAACGACTATGGCCTTATCTGTATATTTACACACATTTTGAGTCTTAGCATTATACTATTATATTGTTGATATTTCACTTTTAATTGTTGTTGACAGTTGTTAAGAACATACAGTGCCTTGGAAAAGTATTCAATCTGCAGTCTGACAGAGCTTGTGCAGTTTTACAAAGAATAGAGTAAAATTGCAGAGGATTACTCACCCCTTGGCATGCATCTCCTCGTTCTTTGAAATGTAAACACAGCGCTTCTTCAGCGGAGGGTCTGCATCGTCCTCATCGTCAGAGGAGGAGCTCTCCAGAGTCAGATCGATGACGTCAGCCTTCTTAGTGGAACTGGATTCAGCAGAATGGGGGACCACTGAAGACTGGCGCAAAGGAGCTGAAGCTAAGGATCAGAGGTTCAAACGCTGCTATTATTCTGGGGTTTCTTTACTTTTCGTCAACCAATCATTTATAAAAAGACCAAAACCAACATATTGATCAATGTTTTTCATCATTTTCTGACATTTTTTACAAACTGACAACTAATTAATTGGTTAATTATTGGACAGATTAATCGAAAATGAAAACAGTTGAAGCTGCAGTAACTAGTAACAACATGTTGCAGTTGGACGTCTTTAGCAACATTTTGCTGTGCCAAGCTAGGCTAGGCTAACCATGTCCTGACCTCGGCTCTGTACGGCTACGTTCACACTGACAGCATTAGTGCTTAATTCAGATTTATTGCTCAGATCAATTTTTTTGTGGTTGTTAACATTCTTTTCTAAATGTAGCCAATATCACAGTTCTGAACTGAGCCGCATGTGCAAAAGAACAATAACAAATATGTCACATGTAGCACGCTGTTGTACAGAAGTAAACATAGAGGCCACTGAAGTCACCATCAACCCATTCATTTATGAGTTTATATAATGGAAGCCACTAAGGTCAGAAGATAACGAGGCAGAGGGGAAAGAAAGACACATTTTTCATTTTGGCTTTTTGTGGAGTGTTCCCTCGGATTTTGTTTGTACAGACAAGTTGTACAGCTAGAGCTTTTTGGACATCTGCTCTAGCTTTTCCAAATTGTTATACACACATTTCAGGGTTCCTGTTATATGCATTGTGCAGCAGCTCCCAACCACTACAAGATTATTGCTGCTGCTGCCTCAGAATTCTATGAAATAGGGTATCATGAGGCCTCATAATACAGTACATGAATCTGCAGAGGTTTAATTTGAAACGAAGGACGGATACAAGAAGACAATAATAATAATAATAATAATAATAAGACACTTTATTGTCATTGTACATCATGTATGTCATGTGTTCTCAGCATAAAACCAGATTAAAACAGACTAAAACTAGATTAAAAACAGACTGACAAACAGTGGAGACGTGTGGAGACATCCGGCCGAGGAGAGAGGGTACGTAGATTCAACTAAGTAACTAAAGTCCATTAACTACCAATAAAATGATGTCAAGAGTCCGGAAAAGAGCGGTAATGCTGATGTTTTAGTCATTCATTACCTTTGTCCTCTTCACTCTCATCTTTTCTGTAGAATTTTAGTTTTCATCTTATTTGTAGTTTCTCTCCATAAAATTAGTGGAGATTTGAGTTTGTTTTAGTTTGTTTCCGAATTGACCAAAGGTTGACATAAATAAACTTCAGTACTTCCTGTAGATAACTTCTTTCCTTCAAAATAAGAGCTGATGCTCTAAAACAGACCTGGGCATTGTACGGCCCGCAGGCCGGAGGGCTGTCCCTGTCCGGCCCAAGTGAGATCAACGGGAAATCAGGAATCAAACGGAATTAAGTGTATATTATGAATGCAATACATCTGCAATGCTTTTGTTTTGAAGGCGACTGCGATTGTTTTCATCTGATGTACGTGCACGAGTGCCTGTGTGCACACCTTGCTGTAATGTATCGGCGAAATGAAGTTTAAAAGAGGTGAGTTAACTATTAGCTCTCAAAGATGTTCAGTTTCTGTTAAAAACATTATGTTACAAATTACAAATGTTGTAATTAGGCAAAAACAGAGCAATGGATGCACTTATTACTTCATTGTATAAACTTAATTTAATGCTGGTCTTTGAAGTACTGCAAAAATATCAACACACACAAACACCAAAATTGTTTTAGTGAATGTTGATTGAATAGTGATATAATGTTGGCATTTTACTGTGCCTGCTCCACATTTTCAGTTTTGTAAATTTTGTAAAAATAAAATAAATTTTACTAATTCAGTACATCATTGATTGTGTGATTGAAACCCCCTCCCACCATAAAACAGTTATGTCAATATATAATAATGTCTTCATGTGTAAGTCATAGTCTAATTATAACACCTACTGTTACCAGTAACAATGAATCAAATCATACTATTTACTTCTGTTTTATAAACATACTGTATATAACTTATATTGAGCAGGACTATAGTGATACTAAACCCCCTGACTCCACCCACTGCAAAATTCTGAAAACTGCTCCAAAGTCGGAAAGAGGAGAGACGTTAGTGATCAGCGCAGCTGTGGAAGTGTGACAGGAGTAGTTCAGGGACATCCGTACGACAGAGAATCACAGGACACTGTGCAGATGCTCTGAAAGGGTTAGCTTGAGTTTTTGTACTGGTTGGCCCACCTAAAATTAAACATCCCTTTAAGCGTGTGTATTATTAGATTATATTATTACTAACATTATATTATTACTATATTTAGATTATTTTTTCCTCTTTTTCTTGCCATCATACAGTCCTTTCCCACGAGGAACTGAAGCCCTGAAGTGCTCGTGCTGCTACACCTTCCAGAGTTCAACGACAAAAAGATCCATTCTGCAGTCTGTGTTGTTGTGTCACTGATGTGTTTTAAGACATTATTTCAGATTCAAACCAACAAACAAATTAACCAATTGATGCAGTGGTTGTAAGAGGTAACTGCTCACTCACTGCTCTCATGTGAATCCGTTGGTTCAGAACAGACCAATATACCAGCCTTAGTTCGACCCGTAGGGAAAATGAATGAGGTTTGGCAGAGACAGGTGGACTGAACTCCTCTGATTAGAGGAGGTAACACTGATTTTTTTTTTTTATACAAATTTCAAATGATGTAGAGTCCCAATACTAAAGTACGACTCTATATCATCATCACAGTGGGAAGGATCAAGAAGCTTTTTCAACCAGGATGTGGTGAATAAAGCCATTTTCACCCATAAAATGCAGGTTTTTTTTTTACATATTTGTTGATTTTTTTGTGTATTATCACTCGATACATTTTATCACAATTGAGCCATGTGATTCTGTTTCTAGCTCAAAAACACATTTTAGGGTTTAGTATAATTTTAAAGATACCAACTTCATATTTAGTACATATATTATCTCTAATCAGGAGGCCTTCGGTCATTTCACATGGACTGAGCCTATGGTAAGAATAATGGTACAAAATTACATGAAATTATGTATTTTTCATTGCAAAACTTAATATTTTCTTGTGGGATTCAAAGAGGTATGCTTACTCTCCACTTTTGGAACCGACTGGGAGGGGACCTTGACAGCCTCTTTCTTTGGTCTCATGGGACACCACGTTCCATCCTCTTGGAACTTGATTTCATCAACATCTGAGCAGTCATTCAGGATCTCCAAGAATAAACTGAACACGAAGGAAAAACAAAAGTTGGCCAACTGGAGCATCTAATGAGATCTGCATGAGCCTCACAGCAGCTGGGAGACTGTGAGTCAACTAACCCGTCAATGATGAGACTCTCGTAGGCGGCTTTCTTGTCACAGACAGGACAGATCCAGGTGGGTTTCTTCTCATTCATCTGCAGGTAGAGGGCAGCATCGAAACACTGCAGGTGAGAGCAGGTCACAGCACGGCATGGCACCGTCAGACGCATCTTACCCAGCTGCATCACAAAACACGCACATCAGAATAAATGTGATGGAAAAAAATGTTTTTTTGCACTGGAATGTAAAGTCAGGATGCTTCATTTACCGGACACATGAGTGAGACTCGAAGGCTTGTTGTAGCGATCTCACTGTCTGGATCTGCCGTCAGCTTCTCTTTAACTGCAACACAGTGGACAGGAGCAGAGTGAGGACACATGAGAAGATGATTTGAAGTGAACACCCTAGATCACCACACATGTCAAATCATTATTTCTTTCATGTTTAAAGGCTGATTTTAGGTCCTGTGTCAGGGTTCCCACACTTTTACAGACAACATTTCAAAATATTTCCATGACTTTTCAAGGACCAATAATACAACCTGCAATATAATTTCACAGACTTTAAATACATGAACACAAGTGGCCTTCATTTAATTATTGTATGAAAACTAAATAGCAACATTCAGTCTCTAATTGTTGGTTATTTTCATATTCACTTCAAATTAGATGTTTTCTTAAGATTGTATTGTAATTGTACTAATGTATGATGATCTGTGTAAGATAACAGCACAGAAAAAGCCATCCCGGTTCCTAAACCTCTACAAACCTGAGGAAAACCTCGAGGTCGACTCCAGTTTTAACATTTTTCTTCAGTGTCTAAAACTCTCATTTTGTGAATTTTCTTACAGACAAAACTTGAGCATGCTCCCCATGAAGAAAACTTTCATCAGCTCTAAAATGTGGGTGTACTTTTGCATCAGGATAGACAAAAACCTGACCTATTTGATCTCAAAACAGCAGATTGAACAGTGAGGAGTTTGCTTCCCTAAAAATGACATTCCATAACTTTTGACGACTTTACTTAATTTCATGACTACATCTTCTTTTAAAATTCAATGACATTTCCAGGTTTATCATGACTGTAGTAACCCTGCTGAGTGCTGAAGAAACTACACAGTTATTTGTAATTTGAAATTATTCATAGAAGACATGAGATGAAAACAACATAAAAAGATGTAACAAAATGAAAACGATGTAAAAGATGCAGATTGATGTAACAAGACTAAATGACGTGAAAAAGTGAAATGACATAACATGAATATATGTCACTACAACACAATGTGAATGATTTTTTTTGTTTGTTTGTTTTGTTTTTTTTTTTTAAATGCGGAGCCTTGATCACGTGTTGTCACTGTGGTGGACAGTATAGTTACTTAGTGCCCTGGAGTGGTCCGGGTTCCTGATGCCCTTCATCCGCAGCCTCTGCAGGAGCAGCGGTGATGTCAGCTGCCTCACCAGGTACACCGACATGGAATAGGTCTAAAATCCACCATCGTACAACACAGACAAGTCACTATTACTGTCATCAAGATATAATGAGTTCCTAAGAACTTTGTTTTGTTTTTACCTTGCCGATTTCCGGTGCCCATGTCACTGAAATCTGATTGGGTACTGCAGAGGATAGTCGCACCAGTGACGTTATGTTCAGAGGCCTTCCTGGTCTCTTCTGTTCGACGCCATTTTTGGGTGGTGGTGCGTAACCCTACAGGAAGAAACACTCTGTTAGCCTCTTTGTGGCAGAACACAACAGGGTGTTTGGGGGAAGAGTAAGATGAGCACTTACTGGCAGAGGAAAAAGTTTCCCGTTGACTTTTATACACAGACTGTTTGGATAATTGTCCTCTTGAGGACAACTTGTCTCTGACAAACAAAACCTGACAACACAGAGACACATTCAATAACCTCAATATATACAGGACATACATATTTTATACTGAAAAGTAATGATGACATTTTTGCCTAGTGACATCAAAAAACACTGTAGCGTCAATGCTAAAGGCCTAGTTGTTAGTTGACGCTGGTTTTTGTTAAGATTTTAAGTTGCTCATGACTCTTAGATCTATCATTTACAGGTCAGAACAGTGAGACGATATTCTCACCTCAGCTGAATTTGAACCATATAATCCCTTCTGCCACCTGGTAAAAAGTCCCTGGAAGCAAACAAAGATAAACATCCTTATCATTCACGTCACACACAGACGTGTTTTACTCAGTGAAATGTGAGTTATGAACAAACCCTACCTAGAAATGCATACTTCTCGAACTTGCTGTGGGGTCAATGCAAAGATAAAATATTTTTCTTGGTGGTATCTCTGCGCAGTGCTCGCACCTGTGAACACAAATGATGACTGTTAGTTCCACAGTGCTCCTCTTCAGTCAGCTGCAATCTGTGCCGCTACAGCATTTGGCCAACACCTGGTTTATGATAGGACTGAACAATACGGCCAAAAATGTTATCATGATAAAAATTTGCTGATGATGATAAATGTCAAATCATTACTTCTTTGCAGTATAAAGGCTGATTTTTGGTCCTGAAATTATTCATAAAAGATGAAAATGCCGTAAAAGTAACAAAACAGGACAAAAACACACATGTAGTTCATGATTTAGTTCTTAGTAAAATAAGGAAAATTAGTACAATTTAAGTATCTAATTATCAGCCATGATAAGAGCTGTTCAAACCTCTAAATGCTAAGGAAAGAGTATCTCCTTTAGCATAGGACTAGAGGACTAGAGGACTAGAGATATTACCAAAAATTAAAAAAGCTCAAAATAGTAGGAGAATAAAATTATTATATTATTATAAAATTTTTGAGAAAAAAAATTATAATGAGAAAAAAGTCACAATATTACAAGAATAATGTTGTAATTTTAATCTGTATGAAAGGTATAATAGAATAGAATAAATCATATGGCTTTTGTTGGTTCAGTAGCAAAACTGCATTTATCAAATGCAAACAGCAGCTGCGTTTGGATCAACAGGAAATTTGGACAACTCTCATAATCCTTTTTCCCATAGAAAAATCTTACTTTTTTCTCATAAATATTACAACTTTATTCCTAGAATATTTTGACCTTGTTTTTTTAGATGCATCCACGAATCTCTGTAAGAAAGTTTGTCCGTTGCTTCTCATTACATTTTAAAGTATCTCAGGAACACCTTTACAAAATGTCTTCAAATTCAGGACAAATTTTTGTCACTGCGACCTCACAAAACAGTTTTTCCAGAACTCAAGACTTTATACACCAATTATTCATAAATTTTCACAGTGATGACATTTACATCTGCTGTAAACGCCTCGAGGGATTTTTTTTCTAATTTGGACTCAAGGATGAAGTGATTTTGGTTTCCAAAGGTCAAGGTTGCAGGGACCTCACAAAACACATTTTTTGTCCATAACTGCTAATAATTGAGATAACTGAATGAATAGATTATGGTGCAAGGATAGTGGATGCATCTGATTGAATGGTTATGGTCCTTGGTCTCTAAAGATTCTGACTTTGTTCTCAAAATATCATGACTAAATACATTGCCAAATAATGATGACAATGCCCATAATCACAAATGTTAGAATGAGTGGACAGACCTAGGCTTGAAGGCTTGATCAGGACGTCCAGCACATCATAGAAGGGCAGGGGCTTCATCTGCACATCAGGGTGGACCGGGGGCAGGAGCGGGGCGGGCTGCTGGAGATTCATGCTGGTTTTGATTTTGGCTATTTTGACCAGTCAACGAGCTGAAGTCTGTGTTACAGGAATGACTCCTGCCAACAGAGATGTCAGTGTTCAGTACACTTCAGTACTCCTACACTTGATACCATTTTCTGGAACGAAACAGAAGAAAGAGGTACATTAAGCACAAGCAGAGCACCACTGATGACCACTAACACCAACGTATTCTAGAATAGATGTGACCACCAGTGACTCCACAAGCAAAAAATCAAAGCCAACTTAAATTAGCCAAAAAGCCAATTGAATTATTAAAAGAGCTGATCCTGTTCTGCCTGTCTTACAGAAACTAAGAAGCAGACTACAATACAGATTAAGAAGCAGACTGAGAAGCAGACTAAGAAGCTGACTACGATACAGGTTAAGAAGCAGAATATGAAGCAGACTACGATGCAGATTAAGAAGCAGATTAAGAAGCAGACTAAGAAGCAGACTACGATGCAGACTACGATGCAGATTAAGAAGCAAGCTACGATGCAGACTAAGATGCAGACTAAGAAACAAACTAAAATGCAGAATGAGAAGCAGACTGAGAAGCAGCCTACGAAGCAGACTACAAAGCAGACTACGATGTAGATTAAGAAGCAGACTACGATGCACACTAAGAAGCAGACTACGATGCACACTAAGAAGCAGACTAAGATGCACACTAAGAAGCAGACTAAGAAGCAGACTAAGAAGCAAACTAAGAAGCAGACTAAGAAGCAAACTAAGAAGCAGACTAAGAAGCAAACTAAGAAGCAGACTAAGAAGCTAACTACGATGCAGACTAAGAAGCAGACTACAATGCAGACTAAGAAGCACACTAAAATGCAGATTAAGAAGCAGACTACGATGTAGACTAAGATGCAGACTAAGAAGCAGACTAAGATGCAGACTAAGAAGCAGACTAAGAAGCAGACTAAGAAACAAACTAAAATGCAGAATGAGAAACAGACTGAGAAGCAGACTACGAAGCAGACTACAAAGCAGACTACGATGCAGATTAAGAAGCAGACTACGATGCACACTAAGAAGCAGACTAAGATGCAGACTAAGAAGCAGACTAAGAAGCTAACTATGATGCAGACTATGATGCAGACAAAGAAGCAGACTACAATGCAGACTAAGAAGGACATTAAAATGCAGATTAAGAAGCACACTAAAATGCAGATTAAGAAGCAGACTACGATGTAGACTAAGATGCAGACTAAGAAGCAGACTAAGATGCAGACTAAGAAGCAGACTAAGAAGCAGACTAAGATGCAGACTACGATGCAGACTACGAAGCAGACTGAGATGCAGACTGAGAAGCAGACTGAGATCCAGACTACGAAGCAGACTATGATGCAGATTAAGAAGCAGACTACGATGCACACTAAGAAGCAGACTAAGATGCACACTAAGAAGCAGACCGAGAAGCTGATCGAGATGCAGACCGAGAAGCTGACCGAGATGCAGACCGAGATGCAGACCGAGAAGCTGACTGAGATGCAGACTAAGAAGCAGACTACAATGCTGACTAAGAAGCAGACTACGATGCAGGCTAAGAAGCAGACTACGATGCAGACTAAGAAGCAGACTAAGATGCAGACTAAGATGCACATTAACCTATTCAGGTGCATGTCTTTGGACTGTGGGAGGAAGCCAGAGAGAACCCACACAGACACATGGAGAACATGCAAACTCCAGACAGAAAGGCCCTTGGTGCGAACCCAGAACCTTCTTGCTGTGAGGCCACAGTGCTAACCACTGTGGGACAGGAGACTCAGGAGGCTCAAGTCAAACTTTGATTTGTCTCAGAGACATGTAAACACATGTGGTAGATAACCAATATGAATGACATATTTCAGATTTAATTTTACCAAATGAAAGGCTAGAAGTTTATACATTAAATAAAGTTATATATAAATAAAATGCTGAGCAGTTTGTGGGACTTTTTAGTTCTTTCACAGTCTGCACACAATTCATGATGCAATGTATTTATAATACATGTCTTTAAGACTCTAAAGGAACACCCATCTGAGCAAGTATGGAACAATACAGATGTAAGAGAGTGCTGTTTGAAATAAATGCAGCTAAACTCAGGTAGTTTTCTCATTTAGATATTATTAGCATTCGTACTGATAGTAAAGAGGCTTTGGCAGCAACAAGACAACCAGTCGTTCTCAATGCAGACAGCTCTGTGCGAAACTACCACAACTTATAGACTTCTGTGCTCATTAGACACCGGGTAAAGCTTCTACACACAATACGTTACCAAACATTGGGCTCCAGCGTCTCTTAAAAATCATGAAGCAAATATTAATATAACTACATCCTGATTTATGTGGGATTTCTTTATTTAATTGAGCGCAGTAATTTTACTTTTACTAATTGGGTGTATCCAGGAAATAGGAGCTGCATGTCATTGATTTTCTATCAAATAACATCATTATTCCTTTTTCATGAAAGCCTAAGCGATGGTACTTACACAATGACAACTTCAGTCATTACCAAATTACAAAAAACGGCATGCTTTCTGCTACTTGCAGAGCGCAAACAAGGGACTCATAAACACTGTTAGCATTAAGGCTAACTACTGAATCGCAAACGATCTGTTCTGAAAATGCACATTCCTGTCTTGCAGTGCTCTTACCCTCTTAGTCAATTAACTGCGAATGTTATATATAGAGTAGCGTATGCGTTATATGGCATCGTTAAATAATGTACAGTTGACAGAAGTAAGTCACAATCAGTGTTGTTATTTTCGCCTACCCGAAACTCCCCATACGCCGCCATCTTGTTGTTCCGGTCATCGCGCCCAGCGTGACTACTTCCAGGTGACGCCACAGCTGTGCCGTTGGAGGTCTACACGAAGAAGAGAACTGCACGAGACGAAACATGTCAATATGGCATACCCTATTGTAATCATGTTTGTTAAAATGGCTAAAATACATTTGTTTTAAAACTTCCGACCTTTCTTTGATCTAAAATATTATTCAATAAAGAAGTGATGTCTAAGAAGCTGGACTTAATGCTTTATGCAGTAAAACCATAATGTGTTTTTGCCACTGCCATTACACTGGAATACTTCCATGTTTCAGTGTAACTTAAGGTATATTAAAAGTATATTGCTGCAGCTCTCTGGAAATGTAGGGCATTTCACTGGATTGTCAATCATACTTACTGTGAGGTTGACCGACCCCCCCCCCCCCCAGTGACAGAAATTAACTATCTTTGCCTGTATTAGAAATGGAATAACTGTTGAACTAAGTCAAAGTAATAACTATGCTCATGCAAAAATCGTTACCAAGTTATCCTACTTAACTATATTTTAAATTTTGTAGCCTACCTCAAAAAATTAACATTTCAGTGTTACAAAATCAACTTGTTTTAACAGGTTGATTTGATTATGGTGTTTTTTATGCTAATACAGTAACTTCTAATTTCTATCATAAGAACTCTTATTATACATCCATGCACTAGACTCCCACAGACCAGACCCATATTCGCCGCGCTGTGAATTCTGGGAGTACACAGTAGTTTCAAGATGGCGGCGAGCAGGAGGCTGGCCAAGGTAAACCTCCCGGTCCCGTTATTTTCATCCGACTTCTATTAATTTAAAACGCCTTGGCGGTTAGAGGGCGTCTTTAAGACTTAGTATAACTTCATATTAGTTGAATTTGATGTGTGAACACAATTTTACTACCCGTTTTCAGATGAAAACTTAATAAAAACGAGAGGTCAATACTGGCCACCTAGCTGGCCAAATATTTGGCAGCAAAGAACCGGCAAATTAGGCCACAGAGTCGAGAGTCAGCGTTCTAGAGACGACCAAACTGCTAATGTATCTTTAATATAACAACATTAGTTTTAAGGCAGCCATGGGCTGTTCTGCCGATACATTGGTTAGTTAAATGCAGCTAGCACAATGGTATGATCGAATTTCCACAACATCAGATATTTAGCTAATCAGCTAACAGTTAGCCTTAACGGCAAATCTTAACTGCGTTTCAGCTAGCTAGCGTCAGCTTAACCGTTAGCTTGGTTTTATGGGAAGGGTGCGGACGAACTTAAGTGTAAATCCGCAGCTAACAATGTTTCATTGCTGTTAACAGGACTGCTTTAGTCAGTAGATCCCCAGTAGCAAGCGAACGTTTTGAAAAGTAGTGCTAGCATCCGTTTGTTTGTCAGTAACGTTCTCCTAATTTCCCTTATTCCAATCAGATAACAATAATGGTAATTATACTGTTAATTACGATATGTTTTAAGATTATTGGGTGCTTACTTGGTTGAGTTTGGCCCTTATAAAATCAAAAAGTAAAATGGCGAAGAGCTGGTTTGTAACATTATTGCAACAATTGATTTTCTTCATTTCGTAATTGAATTAGCGTTAACTTATCTGAAAATCTAACTACACAGTCAACACATTTTGAAAAGCAATATATTGAAGCATGAAGGCTTGAAGAATTCACTTAGCAACTTATTGCATGTGATTGTGTATAGCTATATCAAATATGATATATTTGATATATACAACTCAGAGTTTAACTTAATGTGCTGTTTGGAATTTGAAACCATAACATGTAATTAAAATAGTTTACTGATACAATAATACTTTGATAAAGAGTTAATGAACTGAATGATTTGTTTTGTGCTATTGTGATAATATCTCAAGTCAAATCAACAAGGCAGTGGAGTCTGTATTGCATGTCACCATACTCTGTATTTGTATAGTGTTGTATACATACAATGTAACAGTTTGGTTTATGAAACTTTGAAAGACATGTTATATTTACCATTTTTGTGATCACCTTAAAATACAATACAAAATAAATTAAATACTTATCATTTATCATTTCTTACTCCTGAAAAGATGCAGGACAACGTTGAGTTTTCAAAGCGAAAATAATGATTGAAAAAAATAAAAATACACCACTGTGTACACAATGATCTTTAAAAGAAAAACTTGCTGTAAACACTGAAGGTCCTGAATCACAATTTATTGATACACAGGGTTTTCCCTAGGTTTTCAGAGGGCTTAGGTGTCCAGGTTCTAGCTTTTTCTCTTAAGTTTTTGGAAGACTTGGGCAAAGGGATAGGTAGGGCTGTCATGACACTGAAATTTGAAGTGATGATTTATTGTCATAAAAATAATTGCGATTAACAATATTATTGTCTATTCTATTCTGCTGCTACTGTAGTTAAGTCTAGAAACAGTTTAATTATGCTCATCCCTCTGACAGGCTCTCATTCAGCCTGTGTATTTTACAGTGAGCACTGCATCCATGGATGTAGCATTAATGTTGCTATGCTAGTATATTTCTTAAAGTCTGTTTGTAGCAATTATTCAAGTGTTGGGCTAATCACTTTTAACCTGCAGGCATTAGTGTAATGTGTTTTGGTACCGCTGTGAAGTCATGATTAATGTAAATGTGTTCCAATTGTGTAGCAACATCTTTACTAAATGACAGATGATGACCTCAGAAAGACAGAGTTAATACATGCACTGAGCTGTCAGAGTGAGAGAACTGGCTGCAGTAACACAATGAGTTTGCACAGTTGTGCACAATGTTTTTTTAAGAAACCCTAAATATACTTGTTACAGGTCCTCGTGTTTTGTAGCTCAACACCTCTCCTCTCTTCACCATGTAGTTCATCACAAACATGGTTCAGTACTTGCCTGGTTAGCTTGTTAACTTGTTAGTTCAAACAGTGCAGAGCATGTCAGAGGCAGCTCATTATTTGTCTGTTATCTTTTACTGTCTCATAATATTTTACATCTGTGTAAATAATGTCACTAATAAAAACAAAAAAGCCATTTATGTGTGTGGAATACACTGGCACTGATGAGATTTACTCTTTAGGTATTGAAATTTGAATTTTCACTATCTGAAGTCATTTTGTCAGTCACAGCAGTAAAACATGTTACACAGATAATGCAAGTTAAAGGGGATTAAAACTGAACAGTATAGTGCAGAGAGATACTGAAGAATAAAAACGAATATAAACTGACTTAAATAAACTTACGAGCCAAGCAGTTTTTAATGCTACAAACACATAATGCAACAACCCCTCTAAATAGAGTAATTACACCGGTACTCGGGCCAGTTAAAATGAATGTTAACTGTACTGTGCTGTTATTTATTTAGGGACCATTGATAGATCATGATCTGAGATTGTGAGCTCAACCTAGCTTTTAGATAAGTGACATTAAATTACAATTCAGTTAGAAGTCTCACTGGCAGCAGTAGTTTGGATTGTGTCAGATTACTAGTTAGCTGCTTGTTGATAAACACATTCCTGCAACATAGCTGTTGTGATGAATTGTGCTTCATCAGGGCATCCTCATTTAAATGTGGCTTTGCTCCCACAAATTATGGGAGAGCTTCTTCTGCAGAAAAATGTCTTTTTCATGTCTTTTTTTTCTCATGAACATGGTACAACTTATAGCAAGAATTAAAGACTTGTAAACATTACAAACACATTTTACCCTTTGTATGATATAGGATCTCATTTCACTATTCAGTTATAATAATTTTTAAGCTATTTTCACACTTTTAGAAACGTGAGGAATTAAATTAATTACCGCATGGCTACTTGTGTGTGGGATGCATTCAAGAACCATATTGCCAACATCAAGAACAAACTATCATGTAATTTGTTTAAGCCGCTGGCATCACAGTTTGACTTTTCTCACTCTCTCCTATGGCACTATTTACAGAGAGCATTGCATCTGTTTATAATGATTCTTTAGCACTAAATGTATTCGGCTAATCAACTTTAATCCACAGGTTTTTGTGTAACATGTTTTGGTACGGATGTAAAGTCATGACAAATGAAATGGAGTTCATAAAGACAGTGAAAAGACAGAGTGAATTGCTTCAACTGACAGCCCTAATTATTTGACATTTTCAAGAGTATGTCCCTGAAATCTTCACAGACAGAGCTTAGGTTGGCCTCATGAGAATTACCCTTTCATTGATTTCACATCAGTACTGCGTACTACACACAATGACATGTCCAAACTATAGGGATGTCTGGTCCCTACTTTTAGAGAGAAGACATACAAACAGCCAAAACAGAACCTGACAACAAAAAAAGTTCTAACGCATTGAAATCCTATGCATGTCAGCAAGTCAACTGATGCAAAATCACCAAATGGAAGTAATCCAGTCAAACAGTGTGTACAAACTGTACTACAGTACAGTTATAGTAACATAAGGTTACAGCTTCTGATACCTCTGCCTGCATGCTGTTCACGTGCTTAAGATAATTTGTCTCTTGCTTTCCTCAGGAACTTGAAGAGATTCGCAAGTCTGGAATGAAAAACTTCAGAAACATTCAAGTTGAGGAATCAAACCTATTGTCATGGCAAGGGCTCATTGTTCCTGTAAGTTTCATACTGTGTTTGACTGCTGTGACATTGTCTACTCAAAATGGCAAAGTAGTGTGTTCATCCTAAGCCTCCTTCTCTCACTTCCAGGACAACCCTCCTTATGACAAAGGTGCGTTCAGGATTGAAATAATTTTTCCCACCGAGTACCCTTTCAAACCTCCCAAGATTACATTCAAGACAAAGATCTATCATCCCAACATTGATGAGAAGGGTCAGGTGTGCTTGCCTGTCATCAGTGCAGAAAACTGGAAGCCTGCTACCAGAACTGACCAAGGTGGGTGTGCTTTAGTGACACATGGTCTCTGATTATCATCTCAGGAACCTTGCCTAAATAAGTTTCTTCTTCTGTTTGTGTGTGCATTCCTACATTACATGACAACCATGAACTCACTGCTGTTAAATCAAAGCTCATAAAATATAGATGCTTACACAAAAGCATCTCTAGGGTTAGGCATCATCCGTTTCACTTGCTTGCTCTATATGAGATTTAGCCAAGATTCACTGGCTTCTCTGGATGAAGTCAGGTTAAAGTATAAATTATTAGGGCTGTAACAGCACACAGGAATAGTTTAATACACTGGAGAGAAAAAAGCAACAAAAACCCCAATGCATATTGTAGCCTTGTTTTTTCATTTGTTTTGTGCAGACAGTAGTAGGGTTAGTAGTAGTAGTAGTAGTAGTAGTTAGTAGTAGGGTGGTTATCACCACTGATTTCCTGAATCCATCATAGACTCTGGATGCAAAGTATGTCACAGAAGCAAATTCTTAATCTGTAGTTTCACCATGTCAGACATAACATCCGCCTATTGTAAGTGCAGTCAGATTCTTTCAGCACCGTTCCTGTTTTTTTCCTTAGTCCTTACAAATTCTTCTTACCATCTTTCCTTGACCTCATAACATTTTCTATCGAGATCGAGGTAAAGTGGTTAGGATAAGGAGTTAGGAGGTCATTTTTTGACTATTTGAATGCAACCTGTCTGTGGGAAAAGGCAGGAGAAAATAAAATGGTTGTGAGATTACCATTATGTCTCATAATGGTAGCATGATCCAATGAGTTTACCTCACCTGGAACCCCATCAAGGTATATCTGGCCTTGGACCCCATGCATGTGCCATACTGGGTCAGACACAGCTTCAGCCTCCACCATCCTCCATACAATAAACAATTTAGAAAAGAATGGATGTTTCAGAAGACATGCCTATTGTTTCATTCAGTGTTACTCTAAAAGATGTTATACTTTTGGAGAGAAGTGTTTCTATAATTTTCAGTCTCCTTTCCTTCTCAGCATTTCTTCTTGTCATTCTAAATTATGAATGCAGTCATGTCATGCAACAGTTAATACACTCTACTGTTTTGTCATATATACAAATTGATTTTCCAAAGACACCATTGTCACAAGTAGTGCAATCTGGCCAGTGCTTCAGATTGGGTGAAAGGAACACAGGATTGGAAAAAGGGACCTTTATTTCCAATTACTGCTGCGTCCAATGTTCATAAAGCTTATATGGAAAGGTAGATTTAATGAAGAGCAATGAAAATGTTATTAGAATTCATTAGCTCTGTTTTTATTTCATTGATCTATATTCCATAAAGTACACAGCACTTTTCTAAGCAGGTATATCAACATGCATGCTTGTGGTGTACCATATGTCAGATGTCAGAACTGTGGGCTATGATGAACACTACAGAGGGTTCTGGCAGACTTTTCACAGCACTACCTTCACAGCAGTCATCAGGCACTAAGAGCTGCTCCTGGTCCACACTGCTGCACTGTGTGTGTCTGCTCATAACAGATTGCAAATAAAGATGACATGATGACACTCCTGTCATTGTGGAAAAGTGAGGCCGAAATCCCACTCCTGCAAAAAGGATCTGCCATGTTGCTTCTTTAGCACAAGTGGGTGCCAGAATCTGTAGAGACACTCAGATTTGCGAGTATCTGATTTTTGGCATGGTACATTTTCCAAAGAACACAGCCCTAGTTGATCTCCTTAATGCCTTCTTCATTAGAGAACCCAAAATGAACCGCAGGAGCTGGTCAAACTCGTAAGGATTCAGCTATTGGTGCATTTGCTAGCAGTAGCCTTCATTAGCTACTTCCTGTCTAGGCTTAGGTTGGTTTAAGATCTATACTTAAGATGGATTACAACACTGCTCCCCAGCGGTCGGGAGTTTAAACATGGCACACAATTACCTGTCTGCCGTTAATCTTTGTATGTAAAAATGTTAAATGAAAAAATCGATACAATATTGCAAAATATAATATTGCAATATTTAAGTGTATCGATATTTTTCTTATACTACTAGTCATTACTGATGTCAAACACTGGTTTTTATACAATCAAATAACTTGGTGAGAAACAGGATGACTTGAACACAAATCAGTCTGATGAAATCTACCTGAAAAGGCAGAAATCAGGGTGGAGTTGGGGAAGAGTGAGGGGTGAAACTTGCCATGCTAATGCTAACTTACTGCTAACACTGTTACGCTAATGCCACCAAGTAATTTCAACTACTTACTAGATGTAAAACACATACAATTGTGTTTGTCGCCTTCCTGTAATGTATAAATATACTAATTAGCACTGATTGGGCTAATTAGCAGAATTTAATGAAACAACACTTTCATTAACAACTAACTGTAACCCTAACCCTTCTCTGACAGTCCTGTTAGTGCAGTGTCTTAACCACTACTACAGTAGTGGTGAAGAAAACACTTTTTATTCAATAAGCAGAAGCTCTGAAGGATCAACTTGGCAGCCAAGCTAGCTGTCAAAATACACATAGCAGACACAGGTGGCATACCCCATTTAAATATAACTTTATGCCTTAATATAATTTAAAGAGGTGAGTTAGATAAAAATTCATCCCTGTGCAATTGACATGAACCGGGAAATGAACTATAGAGACCAGAACTATTTTTGTTCCGGGGTGTAAACATATTTATTTCTGTTGTAAAGTTGGACATTTTAACATGTGGGTCTATGGAAACTGAGTCACTTTTGGAGCCAGCCTCAACTGCAGATTTTGTCATGTTGACTTCATTTTTCACATAATATATTAAAGATATCTAAGTAACTCAAACGACTGTTTAAATATTCTAAAATGTAGTGATGTTAGAAATGACATGTAAGAATGTTAAGCTTACTGTAAAGTCACTAGACATACCATACAGTCCATGTAGGGATGTTTACTGTTATATGTGTTACAGTAAACTCCTTTTTAGAGTTGGACGATAAAACAATAATAACAATTGGGATATAATTCCATATCATATCGTGATAATCTAATCTGCTGAGACATTGCATTTTAAACCCAACCTCCTTATAGAGATGCATGGACGCATCTAAAAATACTGATCCTGAATATCAGATCCACGGCCAATTCTCAGTCTATCCATAATGCACAGAAATTAAGGTGTCTATGACATGTAGTTTTTGGTGTCTGCAAACAGAAACACTTTCTACTTAGTTGTGTGTGTGCATTGTTTACTTTGTGTGTTGTGTCTTGCAGTAATTCAGTCCCTCATTGCGCTGGTGAACGACCCCCAGCCGGAGCACCCCCTACGGGCAGACCTAGCAGAAGAATACTCAAAGGACCGTAAAAAATTCTTGAAGAACGCTGAAGAGTTTACAAAGAAACACGGCGAGAAGCGACCAATGGACTGATCACCTGACGAGCACGTAGCCCTCTCTCTGTCTCTTTCTCCTCCCTCTCCCCTTTATCTCACCTGCCCAACCAAATACTGATTTTCCTCTCGCCTCCCCGCTGTTCTGTACACTGCCCCCCCACCCCCCTCGCTCACTGTACCTCCCTCCACCCCATCCCTACATGGTCCTCCACCCAGTTGACGCCAGAAGCAGGCAGCAGCAGCAGCCGCCTCAGCCTCCCTCCTCAAAAACCAGGACTCTGTGCAGATCAGACAGCCTCCTCCCCTCCCTGCTCTCCTCCTCCTTACTTGGCCATACACGCCCACCCCTCCAACCTTTACTAACTGTCTCCGCTTTTCAAAAAGTCAAAAATGAAAAAGTTAAGGGAACGTCACATTCAGATGACATGTTAAGATGGAACCAGAGAAATGTGTTAAATTTTCTGTTGGCTTTTTCTCAATATAAACAATACTTGTGTTGAATAGATCTCACCTAGACATTGTTTTTCTGAACTATTTTACTTTTCTCAGAGCAGGGAAAAACTTTGTTTGCCCCATCATCAGTACTCTGTTTTTAAAAACTACCACCCTGTTTGAAAGTTGAGGGGCTTTAGCTCAAGCCTGGTGCTGTGTGCTGGCTCCAGTGTTTCCTTTTAATGAGCTCCACTCCTTGTAGATTTGCACTGTGCTCTGTGGAACAGTCTCTGCTGCATGTACCATCTGTGTCTGAGTGGAAAAGCTGTAGCTAGGAGCTGGAGGTGTGTGAGATGTTTCCCTTACTGAATTTCGCTCTGACACGTGGCAGTGCTTTTGGTGTCCCTTAGTTGTCCACACATGTTCTGTTCCCCGCTGAGTAGAAGCAAACAGGCAGGCCACACACAAATTCCATTGTTAATTGTTGGGAATGTTGATAAAGGATTCAAAGTGATAACATGAAGGATTTGATTTTTTTAACACTCCAAACATTGAGTTATGAGCAGGCCCTCAAAGGTGAACCTAACAGCAATATGCCACGTTTTCCCTGATGTACTCACACAGACACATGACTGCATGACAAATCCCTATTGTGATTTTCTTTTTCTTAATAATTTGTCTTCTCCATTTTAAGTGATTTGGAATGGCACTTGGTATATAAAATTGGCTAAATTGAGGAACCCGTTGGTCTATCTGAACCTTTCCGTGCATGTTGATGGCCTCACAATCAGGCCCCCTCCCCCCCAGTAGAACTTCATCTATCATATTAGACAGAACCCTTTACCACACTGAGACATACTCCAGCGGCAGATCACCCATCAGCTGCTCACCTGAAAGGGACCTAACTCGTCGGGAGGGGGGGAAGGAGAATCTGTGGAAGGATAAACTAAGCTGGAAACAAAGCGCAGCTCCTGGAGGCGGTCCTAAGAACCAAGCATCTTCAAGGCAGCTGGGAGAGGGCTGGCTGTCCCAGATGTGTCAGGACATGGAAAAGGACTGGAGTGGCCAAAAAACCACCATGTTAACAGCTGTTTGATCTGGTCCCAATATTGTTTCATAATAAAGATGGCTAACCATTTGGCCTCACTGTCTGCCTGGTAGTCCACTGGATGTTGCATGTGTTTGCTTTTTAACTACAAAATGAAATGAAAGCTGCATGCAGCGATGATTGGGTCCTCACTCTTCTGCACAATTAGGGGCAGGCTACAGCTGAGAGGTTTTATTGCTCATATTTAGACATCTTCAGTTGAGGCCCTATTTTTAGTGTTGTACAAAAGAGTTAAGTATTACTTCCTGTGTCGACAGTACAATTGGGCTTAAATTGACAAAAACTGGGTAAAAATGACATACTCAAACCAAAATGGTGGACTTCTTGTAGGGTTTAGGGAATGGCTCCAAAAGGCTTTTTTGTGCATCTGGACTTGATCCATGTACCTACCAAATGTTCATCTAGATTAAACCCAACAAAAATATAATCCTTTGGAAGAATCGGAAAAGGAATTAAAGCTGCCAGCAGGGATAATGAGGCCCTCGCACATCAGGACTGGGAGGGTGCCACCTGGATACACCCATGCCAAACACCCATAAATGCGTTTGCAAATTTGAAGTACTTTTAACCCCTAAAAAATGCACATACTGCAGTCGGGTTTTATTTGCGGGCATAGACTTTTTCAGACTTCTTCTCATTTTTTATGGTTTACAAAGGAGTTCCTGTGACATCGGTCCAACAGCTGAAAATGGAGACAACAGGGCAAATGCAACTGAGTGTTGCTTGAGTTAATTCTGTAGTTTAGTCTGTAGTTTGTTAAAATACATTGACTAGAAATCTCAAAATGTATACATATTCAAACCAAAATGGCTGACTTCCTGTTAGGTTCAGGGTACAGCTCCGAGAGGTTTTTTTTTTCTACCAAATTTGTTACATCTAGGTCAAACCACCTGTTTCTGACACACGTCTTATGTGTGTGCAATTTACTTGTGTTTTCAAGTATGTTTAGCCCCTTCACAAATGTGATTCTTGTAGAAGAATGAGGAGAACAATCCTTCCAGTTTCACACTGGTTAGTGCTCAGCCCAAATTCATGAAAAAGTCTATGTGAGCTGATAAAACAGTTTCAAACTTGTGAGCGATGACGGCCAGGGCAGATTTAATATAAAATCAGAATTTGAATTTCATATT
>JAPQRN010000027.1:426216-440246 GCA_037367275.1 Coranthus polyacanthus
TGTTAGATGTAATATTTCATACAATAACATATAACCCGAGGAGCAGATAGACATAAGATGTATTTTGACAAAAACCTGAAGCTTCTTTAGCTTTTGCCCCAAACCACACTGAACCTCTAGTCTGGATCATAAACATTGTTTCAAACTCCTCCACAGTTTGCCAAAGCCTTTGTCTAACATTTGGTTCCGCAGCTCTTCACATTGTTTTCCATCTAATATGGCATTTATGTTTGTTTATTCAGTGAATGTTGCTGTCTCCTTATTGGTCCACATATGCAGATATACCATAAATATTTGCTGAACTGGTTTGCATCACACATATTCACCTTTACCTTTAATCCACATCTCCCAAGCCGAACAACGTTTTTGCAGTATTTCAAGTCTTTTGCAAATATTCTGCATTTCAGTTTTTTAAGGTGCAAATTGAAAACGCAAATAAAAACAGGTGGATGGAAACGCCTCATGTGTTCCACACAGTAGCTGACTGTAAAGCCCAGTTCAGACCAAAGATTCAACAAGATAAAACCATTTTAGAACATCTCAAGTAAATGTTGCAGTAAGTGTTGCAGTGGTGTGAACGAAACCATCTCAGGTCAAATATACCCTTTCCCAGCTCTCTCCTCTCAGTCCAAATCAAAAGACTAAATATAAAGATAGAAGATGACATGACATGTTTCATGGCACTGTGGCAAAGTGAAGCCATTTTTCCAAGCTTCTGACAGAATCTGATCAGCAATTGGTAATTACAGCTGTCAATCATGTAATTGACCCCCTACCTGACTGAAAACACCTATAAGCAGACAAAACCTCCCGTCACAAGGTAGATTTTCTATGGGCAGAGAGTCCAGAGAAGGGGGAAGAATTCTTGTTTCCTCTCAGACAACTTGAATTACAATATGGCAATAAGGCAATAAGGCAATTATGGAATTTTTCCCAAAGATGCTAAAAACGATCACAGCTTTAAGACACACTGGTAATATCAACAGAGAAGGCCCATAAAACAAGCTTTTCTGTGGTTATGTGAACATGGAGTTGTCATTTACTACAACAGTCATCATCACCACCACGCAAGTGGGAGACATGATGTCATGTTTGGGGCTGTTGACAATGGATGTCAACCTCTAGCACTGTTTCTATGGACAGGAAATCCCCAAAAACCTATTTTACACTGGAAAAAACTGTAGTTATGTTTTATTAGCAAACCTGACTGAGTCTCAGCTGACTCACACACACACACAACAGCTTTCTGTCTGTAGCCACAAAATGCGTAGAATAGACTTCCTCTATTAATTAGTCTTAAAAATAAAACAGCCGCTCATAATGGGTCAGGCAGTGAGGGAGTGTTCAGCTGCACTGGGAAACACAGAGAAAAATCTGACTGGAGATGCCTACCGTTTTATTGAAGTTAATCAGTCCCAGCTTCTCTGCCTGCTGATTCAGTGTGTCTCAGGCTGTGGTCTGCATCCCCAAAAGGGGTCATAACATGATGACTGAGTAGGAAAAACTAAATTGTGCCATACAAAATCCCCTTTTCTCCTACTTTTGTTGCTGTGTCAGATTCGAGCTTCATGAGCTTTATCATCACAGATAATATTGTGCTTGCACGGTGCTTAGTTCTGAATTAATTTGTACCACACAGCAAAACAGCACCACGTCATATGCCAGAGAATAACATGATGCTCAGAAGAACAAGGGCACAGGCCATTCGTTAAGTGACACCAAAGTACAGTCAGTACAGTTTTTAATTTCTAAACTTTCTATACTTATTATTATTTTAGACTTATTTCTAGAATAATATTTTCCTTTAATAATAGCTGCTACCTGGTGCTACACACAAGTAGAGCTGTGGGAGATACGGCCAAAAATGTTCACTGTAAATATTTTCATATTAGCCGATATCAATAATTACCTAGATAAATTCAATTCTTTGAAGTTTAAAGGCTGATTATTGGTTCTGAGTGAAAGTTAACTGAACCAGGTGGCTACTTGCGGTTTTTCATTACTGAAAGACGAAACAAGATGAAAACAAACAAAACACACAAAAAGATGAAAATGTTGAAAAAGACACAACTGGTGAAAGCATTGAAAAAGACACAACAGTATGAAAAACAATGTATAAGATGAAACAATACAAAAAACTAATACATATACACACACACACATATATATATATACAGATATACTCACACAAACAGGGTGTATTTGAACAGAAGTGGAAAGTCACCAAGTACAGATTAAATCCTTCATTACCACTGAGTTTTCAGGTATTTGAACTTGACTTCAGTATTTATTTTTCTGACAACTTTTTACTTTTACTCCCTACATTCAAACACAAATATCTGTATGAAGATGATGCCTTGGTGACTTTTTGGGACTTTAGAGGCTCCATAGAAAACTGATTTGCACATTGGAGTAAAATAAATATTCATTATTTTAAGTCTGTTGTTTTGAATGGTTTAGTAGTCTTCACATTATATGACCTGAGGTTCAGTTCACTTTACATACAAACAGCCTCTAGAAATGTCCTTCAAACACCTACTTTAGACTTTTATACTTTGAGGATATTTCAGAACCTGGACTGCTGCAAATAAGTTGAATCGGTTCCTCTTTTTCCTCTGTCTGTTTTTACAGTGTCTGTACTTCTACTGGAGGAAACAGTGTGGACTTTGGATGTGGATGTGGACGTGGACTCTGTATATCAGTGAAATTAGTATTAGGACTATTTGTGTGAGTAAGCAGAGCCCATGGTGACACTGTACCTTCTTCATTCATGCTCCAGCTGCCGTACTCCGGGTCTGACGTATAGCCACAGGTGCCCAGTTCGAAGTTGCAGGTCCCGGGCAGCAGCTGCTGCTGCGCCTGGAGGACTCCGCACAGTAGCAGCACTGCATGGACACAAGACACAAGCATCCATGCCATGGACTTACACATTTGAGCTTTCGTTCAACTTTAGAAAACTGCTATGAGTGTATCAACTCTACAAACAAGACCAACGTTTCAAAAGGAGACAGAAATCAGACTGCGTTTGGTAAAAGGATTTTGAGTTACCCTGCAGAATGAGGTAGACGCCGCTCATGGTATCCGCCGCTGCTGCAGTTCGGCCAGTTCCTTCTGTAGTTTTTTTTATTTTTTTACCGATAGTGATTCCCCAAAATAACTCCCGCAGCAATAGTTTGTTGTCGCCCTCACTAGCTGTCTTTTACATATTGTGCGGGACAGAGAGAGAGATGGGGTGTTTATCCGACTGGATGAATGGATGTCCGGAGGGAGGAGGGAGACCTAGCGATCCAGGTCGCAGCGCCACTCCGCCTCCGTCTGTGTCTGTGCTCTGCCATAGGCCCCGCAGAAATTTACATTGTAATAGCAGTAAGAGCCATTTTAACAGTAACATAAAAATATTAAAGACATAGAGATAAGGCTCTGTCAAATAAAATGTATTATTATTATTATTATTATTATTATTATTATTATATTAAGAGCAGCAAAATAGTAAAAAAAAAAAGAAGATAAGAGCATTACGTGTAAAAATTGTAAACTGTAAACATTGAAAAAACTAAAACACACAAAAAGGTATAAATAAAAGATATGTGTCAATAAAACACCATATTGTGACCATTAGTCTCACCTTGGGCCATTAGAAACTCTGATAGGATTGTGACCCATCACATAAATCTGTCAGGAATCAGTCTCTTTACTCAGGAAGAAACAGTATGGAATCTCATTCCTGCCACAGTACTGGGAAAAAAAATAATTAAAATACTGACTCGGTAGAATATCACAAACTAATGAGATAAGCTACGTGTTTAAGTCAAAATTTTGCAACGCTATCTCATTATCTGTGCCTGGAACACACTGGTTTTATCTCAGGTTTGTGGCAGTCTTACCCATCAATTTTCATTTCAGTTCCAATGTTAAGATCATGTTAACACTGATTGCATCTAGGTCAGATTGGTCACTATAAGCAGATGATTATTTAACCGGACCTTGAATTTGTCACCACTCAGTTTTATATTGCTAGCGTGGGGTTTATATAGGTGTTGGGAGATGTCAGGATTGTGGCAGAGAAAGGAGGACCCAGAAGCAGACTTTAACAGCAGAAACCAAGGAATTTATTAAATAAAAACTAAACTTTCAAGTGTCCAATAAGGTGTCCAAAAACAGGGTAAAATCCAAAGAAAAAAAACAGGAACTCAAGGGAGGAGGAGGAGACAAGCAAAGTAGCAGGAGCATGGAGCATAATGTGATGGGCTGATGGGGAACAAAGGGAAGGTGAGTGGTATACATGATGAACAGGTGTGTGTGGGGATGGCAACTTGAGAAATGACAAGGGTATGACACAGGGCTAATCATAAACTAGACACAGGTGAGACAAACTATTGGAGGGAAAGACCACAAAAACAGGAAGTAAAACAAACCAGGACACACGAGGAGGGTGACTTGCAAAAGAAAAACAGGAACCAAGACAACAAACTATGACAGTAGTGGTAAATACAGACAGATATGGACTCTTCCCAATTCCTCATTTTTCACCTCCTCGGGTCCTCGACTCCTCGATGTGACCCGGATGGCCCAATTCCCTAAAATACACGTTGAGGACATTAATAAACACATGAACAAGCTGCCAATCACACCTATCAATCAAAGCCCAACACAGCAGACATCAAAGCCTTCTATTCACCAAAAATTTTCTATAAGGAGCAAGAATTTAAAGATGGACCAGAACAGTTATTAGAAGGTCCAAATAAAACAGATGAGACCAGAATGACTCCTGGACAAAATATCGACTTAGTGTTTTTAGAGAGAAGTTAATGTAAGTCTATGCAGCATCTAGTGGCCATCAGTGGTATTGAGATACTTCCTCATTGGCTTCACTTTCGAGACAACGGCCCAATCCCAATCTCTACCCTAAACCCCTGATCACTAACCCCTCACAGACTTTACTGACATCAGCAGGTCAGTGGCTGAGTGTGAGAGACTATAAGGGCTTGAAATGGTGTAAAAGGAATTGGACGTACTTTCCTACCTGTATTAAATTGATTCTAGCTACAGCTCAAAATAAATTACAGTCAAATTAAAATAAGTACTTAATTCATTATGTAGGTACAAAAATAGTCCCAGTAGTAAATGTGTGTGGGTTTGAGACTTAATTATCAAATAATTTATTTATTTTTACTTTATGATGCTGTTTTTACAAAACTTAGTAAACAGAAATGTTTAATGTGTAATAATAATAATAATGTTTGGTGTGTGATCAGATCCTTTCATTCTTCTGATTTAATGTGTTTGTGTGTTTGTTTAATGTGGCTTCCCCTGGTAACCCCGAGTTTAACAACATAACACAATGAACTGTGGGTAATTCCCTTAGGTAAAGTCTGCAGAAATGCCTACTTACAGAAAGTGGCCATACAGGGCTCAAAATCTCCGTGATTTTTAAACTGGGACAGTCCTAACAACTCAACAACTCTCTGTCAATTTCCACACACTGAATGACTTTGTGTCAAGACAAAGTGGGATGTTTTCAAACTGAGTTTTACTATCAGGGCACAGTTTGCTATACCATCTTTCAAAAATTCACCATCAGAGAAAGGCTTCCTATGTTTTGCAAGCTTGTGTGACAGCATATCGTTAAATTTTGTTTGCGATTTTTGGATGGTCGTCTGCTTTGTAACAGTATTTTAACAGTAGTAAGTTGAAAGACAATTTCAGGGCTCTGCCGTCTCTTTCCTATGATGACAGTTTTGTGGCATTGTCAACATGCTTGGTTGAAAAATGTCTCTTGGTGTTGTATTCATGAACACTGTGATACTGGGGTGTCCCGACATACTGCCTTTGAACTGACATGTGACAAAATATTAGTGTCCACTCTTGGTTATAAACTTGACATCCAGAGTCAAATTTGATCTTTTTTGAAGCATCTGTCTTAACTCTGATTCTGTCATCGTAACGTTGCTGGCCTGTCACTAAGGTGAGCAAGAGTCAACTGGGGCCTGTTTTAACAAAATATAAATGTAGACAGTGCCCTCTGTTGGCATACAGTTGAATGGCAGTTCAGACTCATTATAGTCATTGAGCTTTAATTGATTTTTGGGTGTCGTTTTGCATTCTTTTGTGGAAACTGCGAGCCAGATTGAGATGGTCCTGATGATCTTCTCCCCCATATATCAAAGGGTTAAAGACAGGTAAGGAAGCTAGCAAGTAGGTGTTGAAACCTTATTTTGTCAGACCTTTATACAAGTGTTTTTAGTAACCATTGTGTGAAATTATAGTCAGAATGATCTGCTAGGAAAACAGTGCATAGTTGTCTTTGATATGCCTTTGACATGCTTTAGTGCTGAATATCCTGACAACTCTTTAATCATGTACCTTATACCATATGATCTGAGATATCATTTGCCCTAAAGCACAATATGCAAAAAAATGAAGGATGAATTGTGTTCATGTGAGTTCAGACTCCTCTTTATCCCTAAATATTCTTCGATTTCCTGTTTCAAAATGAGAGTGATTTTTTCCAGTAATGAAACATCTCATATGAAGTATACATGGGCACTGCTGGATAAACCCAGAGCTTACAAGTCTACCGTTGCTTATTGTGGAAACATATTACACATCTGGATATGGTTATATCAAAAAACATCACATCCCAGTACATAATTCTACAGGTCTGCTTCTGCTTATTGAGCAAAATAATTTCTTTTTTTCTTTGCAATAATAATAAAAACGTTGTTTTAATATATTCTTAAACCCCAAAATGAATGTGTATGCAATTAGAATAATAACTATGCACATAACATAATAAGATTCATGTGAAGGTTTGTCTCTGCATTGTGTCTGCATTGTGTCTTTTCCTGCTTGTGATGTTGTGTTTCTGTTTGTGTTTTTGTACAGCCCTTGTGTATGTGTTGTTGAGTTTGATGTATTTTAAACATAGACTGTATACAAACATGGATGCCACAATGCTGATTCCTCCTGCTTTGTGAAAATGAAGCCAAAACCCTGCTGTTGCAGCAGCTGCCATGTTGCCTGTGTGATGAAAGTAGAGAAGAGATTTACCTAACTAGTCTGAAATTACCTTCGGGAAAAACTGAGTGGATTGGAGTTTTTAGTTTGGCCAAAGTCCCATATAATAACATGGAGGAGGTGGGATTTATGACTTGTACTTCAGCCAGCCACCTGGGGGAGATCGAGATGTTTCAGCGTTACTTTTGAAAAGCTGTCACAGCATCCATCTTTAATTAGAATCTATGATTTGAAAGCTCATGTAGGCACAGGCATTGCAAATTATCTTAGGCTATGAATGCTTTGGTCAGTGACATTACTACTGTACTTACTACTTGTCCCTATACAAGTAAACACTAAATAAATGGTTCCTGAGAGACTACTAGCATCTAGTACCAGAGATAGATCCCACAAAAGGGTCAAACGGTGTCAACACAGAGGAGCTGGTTCACTAGATAGTCTAGTCTGCAAAGTCTACATGACATGACAAATACAGTGCAGTGGAAAAGGTCTTGCCTTTATGCAACCACTCTGCACTGAAAATAAATACTCTGAGATTTTCCACACCACTTTTTGAAAGGTACCACCTTTTGCACATATTGGTTCATAATTCACAATTATCTGGAGAGCTCATTGAGAGCCACTCACATCCCAGGAGTCCAAACCAGGGAGCAGACATGATGTCCAAGAGAAATGCACAGAATGGGGACAGGACCAAATCTGTGCCCACTTCGGCCAAAAGTTTTTCAATATAACCTGAATTGAAGTTGCTGTTTTTAATAGTTTTTTTGGGTTCAATGTTCAAAATTCCATAATTACCTTTCAACATATTGTAATTCAAGTGTTCTGAGACAAAACAAGATTCATGCAGCTACTCCTTGGGTTGGCCGCTCATAGGTGTTTTCACTCAGGTAGGGGAGTTAAATATGTGATTGACAGCTGTAATTACCAATCACTGTCAAGATTATAAGATGTCATAAGATGTGACTCCATGATGTGACTCTACTCTACTTCTGTATTATGTGGCTTGAAATAGAAGCTTCAAAAAGGGTCTTCACTTGATTAGTGAGCTTTATTCTCACTCCCAAGTCGTCACATTCTTCCACTTGGTCATGAACCCTTGGTCTGTTTTCAACACCCGGTGTACCCCTGTAGAGTCCATTTTCAACATGCAGGGAACCAGATAGAAGTCAGTTGAAATCATTAGGTGCCACGTGACGTTGTTAAGTAGGAAAACCCTTAGTAGGAGGTGGTTGTGGTGTAGTATTCCAAAAATATTTAGAAATGTTCCAAAAGAAGTCATTCCTACACAGCCAAAAGATATAAAGCAACAGAATTAATGTTAAGCCTTTTACCCCCAAAAAATATTTTGATGTAACCCCTTTGTAATCACCATCAGTTTGAGTAGTAATTGTAATTTGTGATGCAATTATATATTTTTCTCAGTTAATCTAATGGATTACACTTAGATTTGTTTTCTATAAACCCAATTTTCAGAAAAGTCATTTTAGTTTTTATTGCATTTGTCCCAACTTTTTTGGAGAAAATGTCCCAACTTTTTTGGATATGGGGTTTTTAATGTAATTATGTAGTGTTGTTACATGGAACTATTTCCTGTATGTAAGTAAATAGGTAACACACAACACAGAACCTATAGTATCATAATTTAACATGTAAAAAATTGGTAGCCTGACTTGACCCAGTTTGTTAATGTACTTAGTATGACATCACCAACCGTGGATTGGCTTTGTCCTGTTAATGCTTTACATTTTTATTGCATTTCAACTTGAAACAAAATACTTTGCAGTTAGATCTGGGCATTGTTTCATTGTTTTTAAGTATTCTGTCATCTGCTTACTGGGATTATCACATATTACTAATAACTAGTAAACTCTTAATGTAGCTAGCGTGTGTGGGACCACCACAACTTGTATTGGTGTGTTGCTGAAATGAAAGACAGGCCCAAACAAAACACAGCTGTGCTTTTACTCCAACAACAAGCCCCCAGAGCATCTGGCAGCTGGTCGAAGAAGAGAAGCCCAGGAAAGGTTTCTGTGGTTTACCCTTCACATTTTTCTTATATAGTTTGTGGTGGAGCGTAATGCAATTAATCCAAAATCACTAGAACTGTCCAATAAATGCCAATAAATATGGAAAATTCATCACTTGACCATTTGTCTGTAGGCAAATCATCATGCAATAAAATGATGTAAAACCAAATATGTTCAAGTATTTCTTAGGAATGAGGACACACACAGGTAAGCAGCAACTGAGCAACTTTCCTTTCAAAAGAATGGGTGCCATTTTGGAGTCTGGAAGTTCTAATAACACATCCATGGGTGAAACTCACCAAGCTAAGGCTACTGTTAAAATCCTGAAGACAGAGACCATACTACTAACTAACACTATTATGTTAAACAACACCAAGCTACTTGTAAAATGTTAACACATTGTTGTGTCAAATTTGTATAATACATAGATACACGAAATAGCAGGCTAGCTGACAGACCATATAATCCAATACTCCATTAATGTTAACAGTAGGCAATGACTTAGCCTAATAGGCCAGGTATTGTAATAAAGTACTGTTAAACTTTATGATGATTACATGACAAATTCTTTGCTAGTGTAACTTCTTAACTTTTTAACAGTATACCTGTCAATCAAAGCCCACATGGCAGACACAGAAGGCACTCACCTATCATTCAAGGTGGCCATACACTTAATTATGCCTTAACTTTAAGCCGCGATGTGCATGGGGAAATTAGCTATTTAAACAGATGTAATCGGTTCTTGGTTATAGCCCAGCAAAGAGTTGGTGAGCTTGTTCTTTGTGATCGAAACAGAAAGAATTGCTTGGAATAGGGGTGTATACCTTGGAGGCTGCAACAAAATGTGATGCCCTGGCTAAGTATGTGATGAGTTGGGAGTGAGAATATCTAGACATAATTGGTTCTTGTTTACAGAGCTGGTGCCACTCTGGAACCAGAACTGGTTTCTTGTCCCAGAACTGCTTCTTTGGCAGTTGAAACAGAAAGAACTGGTTCCAGATTAGGAAAAAGGGGTATCAGTGCCTCTTGCACTGTATTTCTTGGGGGCTGTGATACTATACTCTGGCATGTTAGTATGAGGAAAGTGTGGGAGATAATTTGGTCCAAAATTTGCTGAATTGTCTCTGTGCTAATGAGTCATAGTAAGCAAACAAAGTTCATAGAGATTTACACTAGTACTAAAGGGTTCTGTAGTAAAGTTTTTTTTATGAGACAACAACATTGGAAGTGTCCTTCCAATGTTGTTATTATTTCTGTGATATATGTTTCTTAGTTACAATCAGATGTCATTTCAGTCAAAAAGAAAACAAGAAAAGAAGCAAAGAAGTAGAGAGACACACCAAAAGAAAAAAAACTCAATCTCGCACAGTCTAACATGACTGCACACAGCAGAACTATACATGCATACATAGAAGGTGAAAGCTAACAATCAAAGCTGGCAGACACTGAATTTAATGGGACAAGAACATGAGCAGGTATTTCATATTTCTAGGTTTCAGCACCAGTTATCCTGTCCTACGTACTCAATATTCAAAACAAGCTTTGTCAGCCTCTGGTGAATAAACAGTTGACTCTCCCACTGTGTCCCCCCTCATCAGAATAATAACACACTTTTTCCACAGATGCTCTCCATCTCTTATGTAACATTGTTTGAAAGTGAAGTTTCAGGCTTTAGATTCAGGTGGGGGAGTCAAGAAGAGATGCTCAAGCTGTTCACTTTCCCAAGAAATTCTTAAAAATATTAGCTCATACTTGTGTGTGTGCGCCTGTGTACTGCGTACAGTGATTCATACTGTTATCAGGGATTCACTAATGGGGGATTTCTAGATAGGGCTGGGCAATGTGATCAAAAATGTTAACATGATATCAGTCGATAGTGATAATTATCATGATAAATGTCAAATCATGTTTTTTTCCAGTTTAAAAGCTGAGTCAAAGTTGAAGAAACCAGATGGTTATTTGTGGTTTTAAACTTATTTTTAACGGTCAGAACATTTTGGAAATCTAGACATTATTAAGAGAACATTACTGAAATAGAACACCGTGTCAAGTTCTCTTCCAGGCCTGAGGTGAGGATTTAAAATGATACTGACATGTTGCTTGTTAAATGCAACTTTGGAGCTGGAATTTGCACAGTAGAGACACAAGGACATCACTCCCTCTGCTTGCCTGATTGGATCGTGATTGGTCATTACTGCTGTCAATCACCTGTTTTTATAACATCGACAAAACACAATTATTGAAAGGACTTGAAAGGAAGGTTTTTTTACTATACAGAATTTCTCAAAACAGGCAAACATTCATGTTACCCCTAAAGAATTTGCCTTTTGGCCTTATGAGATTGATGCAAGGAAGTAGCATACTTGACCACCGTTTAAATATAAAAGTATGCTAAATAGTATATGCAACACAGACAAAAAAATCCCAGCCCTGCGATGAACTGGCGACATGTCCAGGGTGTACCCCACCTTCGCCCTATGTCGGCTGGGATCGGCTCCAGCCCCCCCGCGACCCTCCAGGTGATTAAGCGGTTACAGATAATGACTGACTGACTGACAAAAAAATCCTACTAATATGTTTCATATTAGGAGACATTGTTAGGAGTCCACGACTCCTCCTGCCAAGAAAATATTAAATAGACATTAGTTTTAATTTAAAAAAAAAAAACACGTCACCACCAAAATTAGGAAACTGTCATTTAAAATTATACATTTATTTTACCCTGTAAACCAGGTGCTTTCAAAATGTAGAAATAGTAATGATGGAATGTGTGCATTTTGTCATAATGACATTGAGACAGTCATTTATTTTATGAATGTCTATGTATGTACAAAATAATTTTTAGTTGGATATAGTCATTTTTTAAGATTTCTAATTTATTATTGTAAATGTACTTAAAAAATACAAGAACAGCAACTTAAAATAGAAATTGGACAATATATGAAAACATTAAAAGGACAAAAAGATGAAGCAGTGCAAACATTAGAAATCTGTAAAGATTTTAATATTTTTCTTTAATATTGTGTTTGTCACATGGTACCCCTAAATAGTTTGGATTTTTCTTGTGTTTTTTTTCTTCTTTTCATCTAATTAATTGTGCACATATGCCTTGTATGAGAATTGTCCTAATTTTATACATGCCTTGTCTGAGGATTATTAATGCAATAAAGAAAAGATAAAGAAAGAAAAAGGTACCAATATGGAGACCAAACCTATGTCCTTCGTGGCCTTTATCCTTCACCTCTCCTCCTTTCCAATTATTTACGGTTCATGGCCATTAATATCCTTTTCTTTATCCTCATACAATCCAACAATTCCAATGCAGGCACTAGATTATGCCAAAAACCACCTTTGCAAAAATGCCCATCTCACAGTCCACTTCCTCTGTCCCCCAAATGGTTGATCAGATTTTCACCATAGCTTTTCTCCATGGATGTTTTCCATCACTGTTTTTTCCCTTTCAAATGCCTTCATTAACAATCTCAGTACAATACATAAAAACCAAACATATATAATAACAACAAAGAGGGAATAATGTACCAGGCAAGCAGGCAATAAAATAAAATAGTAAATAAATAGCAGCAGATGTGCCAAAAATAATTTGACATTTAGTTGAAATAAAATGATGAGATTAACAAAACATTTTACGAAACTGAAACTATTAAAAAATGTAAAAGTTTTCAAAACGTTTGTGGCTCTTTGCTGTTAAAGTAAAGTTACACAGAGAATGTGAATATGTATATAATTAATTGAGAAAAGCATTAAAGTTATGCTTTCTCTTGTTTAAAAAAATATATCACACAGTAAAATATAACCAATGACCAGTTTTCCTAGAAAGATCATCATTCCAGAATATTTATGAGTTCACAATGATAAAACAGGTGAAAGTAGTTTCTTCGTATTTTCCATCAGTCAACGCCGCTTCTTTGGGCTTCCGTAGTGTTGTTGTCTTACCCGGAAGAAGTTGTCGGTGTATGGACGTCATTAGGTAACCTAAAGATGGCGGAGTCGGAGGAGGAGGTAGACGTCTTGGTCCAGAGAGTTGTAAAAGACATCACTAACGCCTTCAAAAGAAATCCCAACATGTAAGTATGGCTTACTCTGTGCATAACAAACAGTCAGAAGGAGCGTTTGTTGCATTTGTTGCGTCCTGAACGAAACAGCTTGAACCAGGATTTCAACTGTGTGGGCTTGGGCTATTACCTGGAATCAGAGCGGTTTAGGGAAAGTTAGCTCGTTAGCTGTTCGTCATTTCTTTTGAATGGATTAAACATTTTTCTTATTTATGTCCCCGAGTGCAGCCAAATACCAAGAAACAGTATACGATGTGTTTTCCCACGTCTTTAAACATCTTAGCATTTTGACGTGGTAGGTGGCTGTTTCTCGTTCCACACGAGCTATTTGTTCATCCATAATGCATTTAAAATTGCAACTTCTTGATTGCGTTATTTTAAATGTCTCATCTTGTCTGTATGCTGTTAACTTGCTGCCTCACTGTCCTTAATAAATCAATAAATCAGTGCTGTCAGGATTAGCGTTAGCAAAGACAACACCAAGGCTTAGCTAGACTACAGAAACGCTCCTCATTCATTTATTATGTAAATAATACGTTTGAGCCACTGACAAAGTGCAGGCATGATAATTACCACATGCATGACCATAGGTATAATTGTCAATTGTTGTATGTTCAATGTGTGTTTGGTATGAGGAGAAATTTGTCTTAATGCTAATGATGCATAATCATCTTTCAGAAAAATATGATTTAAACCAGTCTAGAGCAGTTCCTTTAATCCCAGTGGAATGTTCTAATCTCTGTAATAAAATGTTATGATCGATCATATCGAATGCTGCACTTAAGTAAAGAAGGACAAGTATAGAAATAAGTCCATTGTCTGATGCTACTAAAAGATCATTAGTGACTTTCAACAGTGCCGTTTCTGTGCTATGGTGTTGTCTAAACCCTGACTGAAACTCTTCAAATAG
>JAPQRN010000027.1:441741-471619 GCA_037367275.1 Coranthus polyacanthus
ATATCTTTTAGTAATCTAGTTGGGATGGGGTCTAGCAGACATGTGGATGGATTGGATGAAGTAATTGCTGAAGTTAGTTCTGATAGCTCTATAGGAGAGAAGGATTCTAAATATTGATAAGGAGATTTTGGACTAATTGTGTTTGAAGATACATCTATGACGGTAGGTGGAAGGACGTTATTAATTTTTTCCCGAATAGTAATTATTTTATTTGTAAAAAAAGTGCATAAAGTCGTTAAAGGTCAGGTCTGGAGGAATAGAAAGTTCTACAGAGCTGTGACTTTTTGTCAGTGTGGCAACAGTGCAGAAGAAAAACCTCGGATTGTTCTTGTTTTCCACTATTAAGGATGAATAGTATGCAGTTTTGTTACGGAGGGCTTTTTTATACGTTATAAGACTCTCTTTCCAGGCCAGGTGAGATTCTAGAGATTCAGAGGAGCGCCACATCCTTTCCAGTGCCATTGGTGCATTTGCACTTCCTGTCTAGGCTTAGGTTGGTTCAAGATCTATGTTTAAAATGGATTACAACACTGCTCCCCAGCAGTTGGGAGTTTAAACATGGCATACAATTAACTGTCTGTTTCTAATTCTTTGCATGTAAAATGTTAATTTGAAAAAATCAATATGGTGGTTTTTGCGTATTGATACAATATCCCACAATGTAATATTGCGATATTTAAGTGTATGGATATTTTCTTACACCCCTACAGACCAGTGGATCGATTTTACTTTTGGGGACTTATTATGACTTATCTTAACTTTTTGGATGTGTACAGCACATTAATAACTGATATTTGTTAACACCTGCTGAGAATTCTGCTGTTGCTAACGGTTGCTAAGAGATCTGAGGTTAGCCAATCAGAACGATTGCTGATGAAAAGTGGGAGGTGACATTATCCTCCCAGTGTAATATGAGCCGTTTTTGGCAGCCACAGAGAGGCATAAAAGTGAGGGAAAATCAAATCTATACTCCTTTTTTGTCAACACCATTAAAGAAGTCTTTAATATACACATATACATGGCATAGATCAGACCTGGGCATTGTATGACCCCCGGGTCACATCTGGCCTGTGGGCTGTCCCTGTCCGGCCCGCGTGAGGTCAATAGGAAATCAGGACTCAAACGTAAATAAGTGTATATCATGCACTAAACACACTCTAAAAACAGCAAATGTTGTAATTAGGCAAAAACAGAGCAATGGATGCACTTAGTACTTCACTGTATAAAGTTAATTTAATGCTGGTCTTTGAAATACTGAAAAAAACATTTTTTTGTGAATGTTGATTGAATAGTGATATAATGTTGGCATTTTTTACTTTGCCTGCTCCACATTTTCAGTTGTGTAGATTTAGTAAAAAAAAATACAAAAAACAGTTATATCAATATATAATAATGTCATGTGTCATTTACTGCTTTTTTTTTATAAAGGTACTGTATATAATCCATATTGAGCAGGATTGAGTTCAGCCTATTGGTCCGGCCGAGCTTCTTATGTGGCCCCTTTGGAAAATTAATTACCCACCCCTAGCATAGATAGAACTTTAAGTCTGTTTTTTTTGCCTTCTTTACTGTATGTCTGCTCTAAAATGTTTGGTTACTGCACAGAGTAACCTGTAGACTTTGTTTAACTTGTTTTGTTGTTGCTGGTCTGAGTTCTGAACACTGACATGCAGTAAGTCTTTTTATTTTTGCTGAAGCAACAGTGGAAAATATAATTTTAGTCTAAAAACATTTTTGGTTTGATTCTTTAGACTCTCAAATGTCACTGAGGAAATAAAATGATTTTAGATAGTCTCACTTCAGTAACTCACAGACCTGCTGCTACAGATGTCTGACTGTGCACTAAGTTTGACTTTATGCAGGTACTTTGTTGAAGCAATGATGTAGAACACATCATTAGAGAGTCTGCAATGTTACTGTGACAAGTGTAAAATTATGTAAAGTGACAAATGAGCCTGTGGTGAGTCACTATAGCATATCCACTGTGGTAATACCGCATATCACGCTATTGAGCCACCCAAAATCACTGCAGGGTTTTTTCCCCATGACAGCCCAAGTTTGATGCTCTGTTACATATTTATTGATTAATAACTATGAATTTAATGTTCAGTTATTCATATGTGTTTATTTAGGTATTTATTACTTTGACTTACATATTCAATTCAACAGTTTGTAAAGTGGGAGATAGTTCATTTGAGACATGCATAGTTTGTTTTCAGTGTCAGAATTTTTTGCGGGAGGGGCGGAAATTATATCAGCTTCGGCGTTATGACTATCGTTATTATATGGGCCTTTAAAAATCCACTATGGGTTGACGTCTAATTTACACTGCATGTCATTGTCAATGAAGATTAAAAAGTGTCCAATGAGGCATAAGAAAAATGTCTGTGACGTCATTGGTTGAAACAGGTGTTATACCAGGATTAGAAAGTGACTGGCCACTATTATGTCTTGGTTTATGCTGCTGAATAAGAAGAGGCTTAGCATTACCCATAGTGATGTGCCATTCGAGAACAGTGACTGACCACTGTATAATCAACATATGCCAATGCACCAAAAGAAGCTGATCATCGACCACTTTTCGATCACTGCTCTGTATCCTTGACACACACTTTTAAAACTACCCCTTTCCCCTCCTTCAGTGATGAAATCGGCGTGATCCCATGTCCAGAGGCCCGTTACAACCGCAGCCCCATTGTGTTGGTGGAGAACAAGCTGGGTGTTGAGAGCTGGTGTGTTAAGTTTCTGCTGCCATATGTCCACAATAAGCTGCTGCTCTACCGCCAGCGCAAACACTGGCTGGACAGGGAAGGTAAGAGACTGCACTCTACATCTACCTGCAAACTGATTTCTTTCAAATTTAAAGGGCAGTTGAATTATACACTCTCCTCCAAAAGTATTGGAACAGTCCAATTCCTTTATTTTTGCTGTAGACTGAAAACGTTTGGGTTTGACATGAAAAGATGAATATGAGACAAGAGATCAACATTTTAGCTTTAATTTACAGGTATTTGCATCTGGATATGATACACAACTTAGAAGATAATAATAATAATAATAACCTTTATTTCTAAAGCGCTTTTTATACAGTCATGTAGCGCAAAGTGCTTTACAGATTAAAAAACATACAAAAACATAAAAATCATTTCCACCCTTCCCCCACCCCACTCCCTTCCCCCACGCACGCACACACACACAGACACACACCATCAATATCAATACAGATGGAAGTAAGGAAACACCATCAGAGGAGCCGTCTGCACCGAGAGCAGCAGATCAGACACTGGGCACCCAGAGGAGGCGGGGCAGAGACACCCAACCTCCATTCAGGCAGCACAGTATGGCGCCCAGGCAGCCACAGTCGACCACTGCTCCCGGCACAGAGGGGGAAGATAGCATTATTTGTAATGGAACACCAAAATTTTAGGTCTTCTTGCTAATGAGTGGTTTCACCTTCTGTTGTAGCCTCTGTACTTTTGTTCATGAGGTCTTCTGAGAACAGTAGATTGTGATACCGTCACTCCTGCCTTCTGGAGGTTGTTGCTGATGTCACAGACAGTTGTTTTAGGGTCTTACTTTACAGCTCTTACAATGATTCTGTTGTCAACTGCTGCTGTTTTCCTTGGTCTACCCGTTCAACATCTTGTTACCAGTGGTTTCCTTTTTCTTCAGGACATTCCAAATGGTTGTACTGGCTATGGCCAATGTTTGTGAAATGATTTTCCATCCTCAGCTTCACAATTGCTTGTTTTTCACCCATCTACAGCTCTCTGGTTTTCATTTCAACTATAAATGCAGTCTGCACATGCAAAACCCAAATCTGAAACTGAGTGTAGACATTCAGGGCTATTTATTGTTTAAGTAATCAATGTAATAGGACACACCTGGACAACAAAACACATCTGTCAATCACATGTTCCAATACTTTTGCTCACATGAAAAATGGGTGGGTTCAAACAAAAGGTGCTATCTTCTGAGTTGTGTATCCAAGTCAGATGTAAATACCTGGAAATAAAAGTTGAAATTATCTCTTGTCTCATATTCATCTTTTCATGTCAAACCCAAATGTTTTCAGTCTACAGCAAAAATAAAGGAATTGGCCTCACTGTTCCAATACTTTTGGAGAGGAGTGTATGTTCATTTATTGTGATACGGTTGTCTCTGACAGTGTCTAGACTTCCTTATGGTGAGTTGTATATTCTAGTTTCTTTAAAGTGGACATAATATATGACAATATGAACATCTCATGGTTGTTTGTCTTTGCTGTTAGCTTGTTCACCAGTAGGAGTTACTGAAGTAAACAAATGATTATGCCATTTTAACATAATGACAATATTATAATAACTGATAAATGAAATATGATCACAGTTAATATGACAGATCCGGTCCAGTCACATTCAGATTATGTAAGGGGAGTTAGTATAATACATGGTGTTATTAGGCTGTTTATGTGAAGCAAAATAAATGTAGTATCTGGTAAAGCAAAACAGAAAAGTGCTGTGAGAAATTTGGAGAGGAAAGCAAAGAGAAAAAAAGAATGAAGTCCTTCATCACTGGAGCTGAACCATAGGGATGTACTGGCATGTTAGCTAAGACCGCATATTCATGTTTGGTTTCTGTTACTAACTAATGTTTATTTGCTAAGTACCGTAGTTAGATAATTGGATACTGCTAGTGACTATATAACCAGTATGTCTATTTATGTCATAAAATTGACTAACTAAACACGCAATATTATGACTAAAGCACTGATTCTTACTTTAGGCAAGATAGCCATGTATAGTTATTTTTTTTCCTTAATGCAAACATAAATAATAATGCAAACAGCGTTTCACATCCACTTTAAGGATGAGGCATCAGTGTCATGTGTCATGCTAAGTTCAGTCACATGCTGAATATGTTTAGGGCTTTTATTGTGAAAGGTAATAATAGAAGTGGTGGATTGGTAATGCACAGCATTCTCTTCTCAATCATCACTTGTGACCCTCTGTCAGTGTGTGGTGGTGCATTTACCTGCAGAGACCCTACTCTCTGCCTGGATTTTCTATTTTCTTCCTGTTTTGCTGTGTTTGGGACATTTCTGGGCATTGAACTTTGCCAGTGAGTTTGTATCTCCGGCCAATAACAGCATCGCACAGTGTGTGGAGGTGGAACAATATAAAAACAAAGTGAGTCCTGTTACACAGCTCCATCCTCTTTTTCATTTACAGTGCTATCTGACTACTCTGGACATAGAACACACACATCCACACAGACCTTTCAGCCTCTAACAGACCTGCAGGAACACACAGTAGAGATGAGGAAGCTTGTGTTTCAGTTGTATATTATGTGTAGAACATTCCTGTAGAGTTTTGCCAAGGTATGGGCATGTTTATTTCTGTTTTTACAATATAACTAGTGTGACAGAATCAGGAAATATTTTATTTTTCTATTTCACAGCTTTTTGCGTCGCTATTGGCACTCTCTCTGTTAATGCAGTCTCATGCTCACTTGACCACCACTCTCTCTCTCTTCCTCGTTGGTCGAGCAGAGAGGAGGAGCCAAGTTTGAACTGTTGTGTTTACAAACACAAGCCAGAAATGTTACATACTTTGCCTTTAAAGGCTGATTTTTGGTCCTGAGTGAAAGTTGAAAAAACAGACAGTTTTTTGTGGTTTTAAAGTATTTGGAAAAGACAAGATAAAAACTATGTAAAGGATGTAACAAGACAAAAATGATGTAAAAGCCACAGCAAGATAAGTGTCTGATTTTGTGATTTAGTGCTTAGTTTTGTTCATTTTCAAGACAAAAATGATGTTAGGCTGGCTTTTGCAAGATTACATCGAACTAATGAAAATGAGTGCAATCTGAGTTCTGTTCAACAAGACAAGAACAACTTAAAGACAGTTATTTTGGGATTTCAATTAATTAATTCTTCTTTATGGTCAAAACATTTACCAAACAGAGGACCATTTCAGAAATCTAGAGGTAGAACATTCAAAACTATTATAATGCTAAAATGTTACATTTATGACAAAATACACCCAAGTCAGACTTTGAATAAAACAAAACATTTTGTGTTTTATTTGACAGTGTAAACAACAAACCATAAAGACAAATATGTTTATATTTCAACAATCGTAGTAGCTGATCTCCAAGGAAAATTATCACTAGATAATATGAAAATGACATCCTAATGTCAAAACTATATCATGATAATTATCAATAATCACCCAGCCCTATATCAGACATACACACTTGAAGATTTTTAAAGACACCTTCAAAAGTGAACATTTTGAATGACTGTTTTGTGTGTATGTCAGTAGACAAGGAAATGGAGACTTTAGGAAACAGTGATGTCACACCCCACTTCACTCATGTCCATTGTTGCTTTATGTAATGAACATGCCCCTTTATATGTATATGCCTTTAACAACAACACCAATGGCAGATATATTGGATATATACTGGGTTTCTTTACATGCGGTTTGTCATTGCAGTTACAAAGGGATAGTTTTTTGGGTTTTTTTTAAATTCAGTGTATGACCTGCAGTAGATCGTGGTCAGCACTGACACATTTGTTCGATGGGCACATCCCAGTGTTGTGGTGAAATCTATATAATAAAGATACAAGGATGCACTGATATATATCGGCCGATGGTTGCTGATATTGGCCAGTATCAGATATCAGCATGTAAGATGTCATTTCACCAATGGTAGTGGCTGATATGTATCTGTTGTATTATATTAGAAGTTGTTTCATATATTTGTATGATTGAATTTGTGCTGCTTCAAAGATAACATGATGAAGGGCTAAAAGACTTATTTTTATATGTATAATGACCATTTTTTGTTTCCCTGGCAGAAGGGAGGATGAATAATAACAAAAAGAAAATAAACAAACGGTATAATAACATCGGTATGAGCTGTCAGCCAAATTGTTATTTTAAATGTCATTATCAGTGTGTCCTTAATAAGGACATTTCACACTTAAGTTAACTCAAGTCTGCTTTGCCTCTGCTACATCATTCACATCATGTTCTGCTATCTGATCCACAGTGTCCAAGGTTTAAACAGAAACAGTGGGCTGTCTGAGCGTTTGTAGTTTGTTTTTTTTCATGTACAGAGATATTTTGTAAAATAAAGGCAGAATTTTTTTTTTAAATGTTGGGGGAAAATATCTGCATTGGTGTGGTCAGGGCATTAATGATCAACTGTCATTCTGGTGAGAGCCGTAGCTAACAGCTGCTGTTTTTGTCCTCTAGCTTTAGTGGATATCACGTGCACACTACTGCTGCTGAATCCAGACTTCACCACAGCTTGGAATGTCAGGTACAGATACACCCAGTCACAGACGGCTACCACAACAGAACACAGCTAGAGAAATAATAATAATGGTTATAATCACAGATCAGTGTGAGCCGGTGCCTGTAAAGCATGCTCTACTGGTCCTGTGTAATGTGTGATATGTGATCAGTGTGATGGCTGGTGTTGCAGGAAGGAGCTGCTGCAGTGCGGGGTGCTGAATCCAGAGAAAGACCTCTACCTGGGCAAGCTGGCTCTCACAAAATTCCCCAAGAGCCCTGAGACATGGATCCACCGGTAAGACTGGACTGCAGAGCACCAGGTCCCTCTGTTAACACTGCCGAATAACACAGACTGTCTGGAGGTCCATAAATAGTCTGAAAATTGCATTTTAAAAATATAATATATATATATAAAATGAAAGTAAATTAAAGTAAACCTTAATTAGTTGCGTAATGCAGCAGTTGGTGTTTCCCTGCAGGCGCTGGGTGCTGCAGCAGGTCATGCAGCAGTTGTCAGTCGTGGGTCGCAGCAGGAAGAAGTACCAGCAGGCTGAAGCAGAGCAGCCAGATTCAGAGAGGATCCAGCAGCTCAATGATCAACTGGCCAGGACGCTCCACCAAGAGATGAAGGTGTGCAATGACGCCTCCTGCCGTTATCCCAGCAACTACAATGCCTGGTCCCACCGCATCTGGGTGCTGCAGCACATGGCCAAAGGCAACATCAAGGTAACACATGGATTATTTTGCACACATCTCAGTAGCTTTGAAATATAATAATAACCTGAACTAGTGCCAATAAAACGATATGATAATTATCATGATATATTGCTATATGGTATGGTCATTTTCCTCGGAGGTCAGTGGCTATGATTATCACAATATAATTTTATAGTGTGTGTGCATTATGATAATTATCGTTATTACAATGCACACTTTTTTGACTTTAGGGTTTATTTTGTTTACATTCTCAGCTAAAACACTTCCACGATGTTTCAATAGTTTGTTGTTTCACTTAGTTTTACTCCTGCATATTTTGCTGATATCCTCATAACAGAATGTTAGATTTGTGACATGTTTGCTGTTTGGTAAGTGTTTGTCATGTTCTGAGCATATAGAAGAGTTTAAAATCACAAATCTGTGTGTGATCAGCTCTACAATTTATCTTTATTAAACACCAACATGGCAGGACAGTAACAGCACATCTTAACCTCAGCAGAACACATTACTCAGACACTCATATCTGTCCCACCATGAACAATGAAATGCACAAACCAAAGTTCTTCTCAGACAAAGGGGCTGTAAATAAACTTGAATGACACGCGTATACATGTATATAGAAAATAAAGAGAACAAATAATAACTTATACTGTGATTAAATGATTGATTTTGAATAGTCATCTAAAAAGTTATCTACATTTCCTAACCACTTTTCCTTGACCTCGATAGAAAACATCATGAAGTCAAGTAAAGATGAAAAGGAGAATTCATAAGGAAAAGACACCACGGTGCTGAGAGAATCCGACTGCACTTACACTAGATGGATGTTACATGGGTCAGCCGTGGTGAAACTACAATATTCTGAAGATGTTCAAAAAGCACATCTTAGATAATTTGCCCTCTGCGTTCTCGTGTTGTTTAATGCAGGATATAAACAATGACAGCTGGTAAAAAGCAAGGATTCATTTCCGTGGTTGCAATAGAAATACAGTAAATAAATTAATATAAGCACCAGTCACTTAGCCTCAGCCCTGTTCACTGACATTTTATCAATATGACTCCTGAATTAGCATCATTGTGTGGAAATAGGCTATTTAAGATAGGCGTAAAGCTACGACTTAGGTCACAAATCTACTACTGTACAGGTAATCTTTCTGAAGTTTATATACTCAATTAATAACATCTACCTAAATTTATAATACGATTTTAACCCACAAATATACTTATTCTCAGCCTGATTTGGCTGCATTTGTCTTCCTGTTGAAGATCCAGTTTACAGTTCACTGGCATTTATTAAGGCATCTGTGTGTTTAATAATACAAATGAGGCAGAACCAATGCAGACAAAACACAGGTTCTGATACAACATTAACTTCACATTTTACACCAACAGTCATGTCCATATTCACTTATTGTTTAAAGTTCAAAACATATCAGCATATTAACAAGTTGTGGCATTAGATGAAAATGCGTGTCCTGTCTGTCATGTTGATTGTTTGTTTTCGTGAAGAGTCAAGGCTGATGTTGTTGGCGCCGCAGTGAATTGTGGGACGGAATTCTCTCCTCTCCTTTGGTAAAGGATGGTGCAGTGTATCCTCTGCTAAAGGAGACACTAAAGGAAGCATTGAAGCTCCTTTCCTTTGCGAGCAGAGAATTCGAACAAGTCTTATCATGGCTGACACAGAGATCCTTCATTTCACTCAGTTCGGAACCTTCCTAAGCAAAGACTATTTGAACACACACCTAATAAACATGGATACAGCATGTATGCAGACTGTGTGATGATAAAATTTCCTGAATCTCAAGCTATGATTCAAGTCAGTGCAGTAGAATAAAGTGTCATCAGTGGGTGTTGTCTGTCTGTGCCGCTATAGTTGTAAATGACAAACCTAAGTTAAGTGGTATTTATGTGAATGAATAAAAATCCAAAGTTAAGGAGGAGGAAGAGAGTGTGAAACCGGTTGTGACTTGGGAAAAGAGGCTAATTTGTGATGCTAATTTTGCAAAGAAAGCTTGAGATTAGTATTTTTAGCTACATAAACATTCAGGTTACGTTAAACAGTGTGTCATTTCATGCTGAATTCCTATTGGTTGTTAAGCAGACATAGGTTTTAGCAGCAGTCACACTGCAAGGTGTTTTGTCCAAGTCTGTCTTTGGTCATAAGACCATGTCAACGACCGTCTGTGAATCTCTCTCACTGTGCAAGGTAGGATCACTGTTCTTTTGCCATGACCAAAGGTATTACTGCATTTTCTCATCTGTCTGGGACAACCCAAAACTGCACCGTGTACAACCAGCTTCAAATGAGTTCTACTATCTTAATGGTTGTCTACTGTTGTTCACATACGCTATCTTTTCTCCTAGGTTTTCCATGATGAACTGTCATCTATGCGCCTTTGGGTGTCCATGCATGTGTCTGACCACAGTGGCTTCCATTACCGCCAGTTTCTGATCAAGGAGCTTATCAATGAGTTCTCCCAAACCCCAGCCCCCATGACCAACGGTTCACCCCAGCACCGGCCCGGCACAGTCCACAGCAGCAGCAGTAGTCCACACTCTACCGGCTGCAGCCAGGCCAACGGGGAGCTGCCAGGAGCAGAGGCAGCGGCTGAAGACGACAGGCAGCCACAGCTTGGCTTCACAACTGTACTTCAGCTCTTCCACCAGGAGATGGAGCTGTGCTCAGACCTGATCCAGTCTTTTCCTGGACATGAGGCACTCTGGTGTCACAGGTGAGGCTGCTGAGACCAAAATGAAACAATGTTGTGATTCTGATGTGGTAATATTTGTCTTATTGATACCAAAACCAAGTCCAGACCCAAAAGAACATTATACAACAGTTAGTTCTGGCGAAGTACTTTGACAAGAGACATTCCCTGAGTGCTGATATAACAGCATAACAGCACTGGGCTGTAGAAGTAGACATGTATCACTCTACTTCACAGGTGTTCTCTATTAACAATTAATTAGGCCTGCATTAACGGTTACTAGCCTTTATATTCTACATTGTTACAAACATTGCACTGCAAAGATGAACATATTCCACAAATTATATTTGTCATCAGAGGATGAGGGGTGGAAAGAAATCTGGAAACTTCATTACAAACCTCTATGTGTTAATTCAGCTGACCTAGACAAAGTAGAGAAGAACAGAAATGAAAATAACATTTGGCGGGTTTCCATCCATATGTATCGGCAAAAGACAATGTAAATATCTGGTAGTTTTAATGCTTGGGGATTGTACTCCCAAGCTGTGAACTTGTGGGATCACACATGCAACCAAAGCAACTATCAGCAGACTGTTAATGGTATTTTAATGGTTGCACAATAAATGGAAACATACAGATAAATATACAGGATACAAAGCAGTTGGCCTACGTTAACTGTAAAGTCACAGAAAGAAAGTTAGCTAGTGCAGGAAAATGCAGTCCCAGGCCAGTTGTGGATCTATTTGTGGTGACAGAGCCAAATAAATGAGTAAATAAACAAACAAATCATAATCTTTGGTCCCTTATTACTGTTAACCAAAAAATGGCACTTGTAGAAGAGTATATTATTATTAATATTATATATTGTATAATAATATTACACTCGAGGTTGTGTTATTGTACGAATATCAGTACCTATGTCCAAATCACTGTCGTGTGGATGATCAATACAGCAGCACTCCCTCTCATGTGATATTGCTTAAAGTGTTACTAAACCCCCTGACTCCACCCATTGCAACATTCTAAAAACTGCTTCAAAGTTGGAAAAAGGAGAGACGTTAGTGATTAGTGCAGGTGTGGATGTGTGACAGGAGTAGTTCGGGGACATTTGTACAACAGATAATCACAGGACACTTATGCAGATGCTCTGAAAGGGTTGGCTTGAGTTTTTGTACTGGTTGTAACACCTAAGAAAGGTCCACCTAAAATTAAATATCCCTATAAGTGTACGCTATATTTAGAATATTTTTTCCTCTTTTTCTTGCTGTCATACAGTCCTTTCCCATGGAGAACTGAAGCCCTGAAGTGCTCTTACATCTTCCAGAGTTCAACGACAAAAAGATCCATTCTGCAGCCTGTGTTGTTGTGTCACTGATAGGGATGGGTACCAAGTACCGGTAATTTTTGGTACCGGTACCTAATTGGGTCAGTACCTGAATACCAAACGGTACCACTATCGGCATTTACGTTTGTGGTGCCCCCTCATAGTCTATTTTGTTTCGCCATAGCCTTATAATGAGCTGAAAATATTGTGGTGAGCAGAGTCTCAGTTAACCATGTAGAAGATGTAAATTAATTTGGGATGTGCTGCTAAGTTACAATGCACAGCCATGAAACTCAAACTAACCACACAAACACATATTACGTTATCCACACACGCAGAAGCACATCATCGCCAGTGTGTCAGATACACAACAAATACACACCCAAGCCAGACCCTGAACCAGCAGCCTCTAAATTCACATCTTGAGTCATCTTGAGATTGGGCATCATTCATCATCATATACAAATAACACTGTATGGAGGAAGAGTACATACAAGAAGAAATAAAACAAAATAAAAGTAGTTTAATTAATAATGTTAATCTTTTAAATACATTTTAAATAGTAAAGGTACAAGAATCCTAACCAAGATAGTTTTCTCAAAAACATAGTCTATAAATTTGTAAATGTATTCCTTAATGTAGACATGCTTTACTTTCTGTAACCATTGAGCAATCATGGGAGGACTAGGCTTCATTCAATTAATAGTATCCACTGTATTTTTAATTCATTAAAGATGACAACCATCTTTAATGTCATGTCTTTATATTTTGCACCAAATTATAGCAAGAAGTATAGATAAGAGTGTCGATAGGTATCGGTATCAATAAGTGGTACCAGTACCGATACGACACTAAAGTACGACTCTATATCATCATCACGGTGGGAAGGATCAAGAAGATTTTTTTTAACCAGGATGTGGTGAATAAAGTTGTTTTCACCCATAAAATGCAGGGTTTTTTTTTTTTTTGTTTTTTTTTTATAAATATTTGTCGATTTGTATGTGTATTAGCACTGATGCATTTAATCACAGTTGCACAAATACCATCACAACCACTGGAAATGGTAAAAGAGTTTTTAATTTATTATTTTTTTGATTGAGTCTTTCAGTTTGGTTTTTGACTTGAGTCATGTACCACCAACAAAAGACTTGTTAAACCATGTTAGACTATTTCTAGAATGCATTTGAGCAACTAATAAATGTCCAAAGAGCTGCAACTCTCCTGTTTCTACAAATAGCAGTCTGTAGCTTCAGCTCACACTTTGTAGAAACAACCTGAGGCCTCTTCTCCATGGGAACAGCAGCTGAGGATCATGGGTATTGTAATATTTACAGTCAAAAAATAATTTGGAAAGGCAGTTTCAGTTTAGTTTTATGAGTGGTTTCATTTTATTTTTATTTGAGGAACTGACTGTTTACAGCTGAGTTCTTATTTAGTTATATTTCCAGTTTGAGTTGATTTATAGAAACCAGGATGAAACGATGCATGACATCAAATATGATTTAGAATATTAAAGGTTGCATATTGCTCAAAGTCAGTTTATCCAGGAAAATTAAAACAAAGCTGAATATTACCTGTAATTTTATTTAGTTTTAGTTTGTGTTGCATTGTTCATTGTACTTAGTTTTCAAGATTTAAGAAGGTTCTTATTTTTATTTCACTACTAGCTTTAGTCTTTTCATTAACTTTAATAACCCTGCAAACAAATGTTTGGTTTCCTCAGTTTGTTCTGTCTTGAGATATTTAAGTTTTTATCAGTCTGAAATATGTAAACTTTTTATCTACCTCTATCTTTATCTTATCGTATCACCTTAAAGTAATGACTCAGACCTTAGTTGACCCTTTGCGTTTAACCTGAACTGTTCAAAGGTGCTAATATGCAGCAGAATGTGCTCAGTTCTGACAGGTACAAAGGTTAATAGCCAGAAATGAAAATGTGATGAGACTCAAGACTGGAAAGTTGTCATGATGAGATTAAACTTATTTAATTGATTATTGCACCAGGAAAATGGGTGATCGGTTTCTGAAGGAGAAGTGCTCTACTCAGATAAGTAGAAGGATAAGGATTTACTAATGAGGACAGCAGGTTAAGTTATAGTTAAAAACAAACACTATATAGGCTCTATCCTTTGTCAGGGTGTTGTGGTGTATTTACCTACAGAGGCCCTGCCTTCCACCTGTATTTTCCTCTTGTTTTGTTGTGTTGTTTTGCTGTGCCCAGACATATCTGGGCATCAGGCTTTGGACAGCGAGTTTTTACTTCAAAACCAATAATGGCATTGTGCAGTGTGTGTGGGTGGAACAGTATAAAAACAAAGCCACTCCTGTTCAATCTGCTCTTCTTACTGCACTATATCTAATACTGCTTTTCCACTGCCAGTGTCAGCTTGACTTGCCTTGACTTGTCACGGATTGGCTCAGTTTGGCCAGCAGTGCGTTGCATTTCCACTGGAGGTGTAGTACTATCCAGTGTGGCTGGTCGTCATAGCGACGCAGTGTAAACTATTGTGACATTGTCTTCACTGCAGCTACACCTACAAGCGAGGCAACAGTGAGGTGCATGAAACTTACAACCGTAAGTTATGAATTCTGAAATAAAATGTTATTTTAAGATTTTATTAGGTGAGAATATATATATAGTTGTTTAGACTCAAATATGTGGTCGATTTATCAAGATAGAGCCTACTTGAAAATTTCTTCTGATGTCTCACACAGTGGAAACACCAAAAAAGCCATGCTGAGTCGAGGCCAGTCGAGCTGATACTGTCAGTGGAAAAGCAACATTAGTGTGGTGCAGTTATGTCTGAGAGACAAAACTCTGGGCAAAGTGCACACCTGCCTAACCCTAGCCCATTCCCATAGAGTTTTCGATGGTGTGGGTGTGTTTAAGTGTGCTTTAGAACATAATCACTGTGAAATAATCAGAAAATAACACGTTTTTCTATTTCGCAGCTTTTTTGTTGCTGTCTCTGTTAGCTCTCTCAAGTCAATTTATTGGTCGCTCAACGTCCACTCTCTCCCTCATTCATTGAGTGGAGCCGAGGGGCATAATTTGAACAATTCTATTTACAAACACAAGCAAGAAATGTTACATAGTTTGACTTTAAGCAGCATGAAGTTTAAGGTTCAGCAAACCCAAAATGTAACGTCTGCTTATGTTGTTTTGCATTTGATGTATTTTGTTGTGGTTTTTCCAGGCGACATGTCTTATACCTGTGGCACCACTGGAGGAGAGAACACCAGAAGCACCACAACAGCAGCAGCAATGGAGGCACTGACATAGTCCATCTTAACAACAGTGACCCAGGCCTGCCCAAGTCCAGTGGCACGGTGTCTGAGGGCCAGGGGCTGAGTGTGAATAAACCAGGCCACGCTGCTGAAGCCATGGAGGAAGACGGGGTGTCGCTGCCGGACCCACGTGACAGCAAGCGTCTGAAGAGAGGCGTCCTGATGCCCGGCACCCCCACCCTGTCCTCTGAGCATGGCTTTGTGAGCAGCATCCTGGAAAGCTGCTGTAACCCCGAGCAGAGACGCTTCGCCTTGGCATACAGGAAGTGGTTAGACACTGTCATTGGTCAAGAGCTTTGAGAGTGAAAGAAGCCACATCCTTTGTCAACATTAAAGTTGCCTTTAGACACAGATTTAGGATCAGCTTACCTACCTGTAGTGCTGACTCATAGTACGTCAGATGCAGTGATGAATTAGAAACCAGTTGTGGGGGTGTCCTAGTTCAAATCCCAGTTCTCTGGACAGTGAGTGGAGAGGAGGGGATGTCGGGGTTAGGCAGTTGTTTTGCTGCCATCCAATCTGTTCTTCCCCAAAACTTCGTAAGCTTCGTCTGAGCCAGTACTCCTTCAGAATGGAAATCTGCACAAAGATTGGCTCTGTATGTGTCTGTTCTGTTTTTCACTGCCTTAGGTCAAGTTTGCACTTTTGTAATTGCTGGATTGGCAGTCACAATCACTGCTTAATTCATTTCTGTTAAAGTATTTAGCAGAACACTAAATGGAGCACTACAAACAGTGGAACAATGACTACATTTACATGCACACTAATCTATTATTCTGAAAATGACAATATTCTGGCTATTCTGAATTAGGCCTTTTTCCAAATTGAGCATTTTCCAATTAAGACGTGGAATATCATTCCGGTTTTAGGAGCATTCATTGGTAGTAGTGTAGTACTCAACATCAATCATGGTCTTTTTGAAGGTCTTGCTCATGTCTCAGAATCAACCATATTTTTGTTGTCTGAGACCCCTTGTCTGGGTCTCAGACAAAGAGGACTCTGGATTTTATTTCAAGACCAGTCAAGTCCACAACTGCAGGGATATCACACACATATCACATAATTACTGTGATTTGATGTAGAGCTTCCTGATCCAAATGCAACCAATAACTTTACTCATTTGTAACTTGAAATTTTTGGAGAAAAAATTGTCTGTCTGGAGGAGGTATCAGACAAGTCATCTGGAATAAACTTTGTCAAACTAAATCTTAAAGAGTTCATCTGTAACAACTGCATCTAAAAGAAAACACATAGCCATGTGTCAGTGTCAACTATTATCAGCACTTAGGAATCATCAACTAAGGTTAACAATGTGCCTCAGCACAAGAAGTCTCTGGTGTTCTCTACAACACTGTTCTTTGGACATGTGTACAGTGCATTCAGTTGAGGTTGTTTAATCATAGGTTGCGACAGCCTTCTGTTCACAGTCAGCTGGAGCAGAGACATAGATCTCCTCTGGTAGAGATAGATGGAAACTATAAAAATACTAGAAAAAGCCTTGTTTTTAATCAGAGTATACACGACTGCATCTAAACAGGAATATTATAGGAATATTCGCTTTCATGAGTCATATTAACAACTTATTAAGAATATATATTTTTTTTTTTTGGAAAAGAAGTATTTTGTGCATGTGAATGTAGTCACTGTCTTTGCATCGGTGAGAGCGCAGTTGCTTTTATACAGCCATTAAGCCAGTATGGAAGACCAAAATGGCCAATTTTATAGACATAAATAAGACCTCATGAAATAAACAGATAATAGAGTAAAATCAAATTTGAAAATTAAAAAAATCAGTTGATACACCTCAGCTGTTATTGTGTATTTCATCAGTAGTATTTAATAGTAAAACTCTTAATGGAGTTTTAAAATTCTAAATTTGTGTTCTGTCTGTTTTCTCGGGTGATTGGTTGAGGAGGCAGTGTACAGTGAAAAATACCACAGGGAAGGGAATTTTCAGTACTCTAGCAATAATTAAAAAAATGTATTATGATAAAATTCTGTTTGAAATTCAAAACGGAGGTATTTAAACGCACAGTATGTAGCATTTCTGCATTAAAATGGCTAAAAATTATTAGGATTATGATGCATATTTTGTTGACTTGTGTACCTACATGATATCAAATATTTTTAAAGATTTTCTAATTCAGAGAAATATGTCATTTATTCATTGTAACAATCCTTTTAATTTGGTCATCTGTCATCTGTGTCATCTCATTTACTAAGTTAACATTAACATTACTTGCAAATATTTCAGTAGAATGAAATGACGTGTATGTATGTCACTAAATGTGATGTAAATGAAGCTGTTAGTAATTATATTGAATGAGCTGCCATGATTAATCAGTTAATTGTTGACTTCTAAAGTAATCAACAACTATTTAGATAATTATTGGTTTGAATAATTTTTTAAAAGAAAAATCTACATTTTCGGATTCCAGCTTCTTACATGTGAATTATTTTCTGGTGCCTTTCCTCCTCTGTGATGGTAAAACTGAATATCTTAGGATCAATGATCAAACAATACATTTGAATACGTTATCTTTGGGAAAGACTTGTTCACCATTTTGTGACATTTCATAGACCAAACAATTAACCGATTGAGAAAATATTCCCAGATTTATCGACAGTGAATAATAATCGTTAGTTGCAGCCCTAATTGAGTTACCTCTTAATGAAATCCTCTAAGCTCAGTCACAATATATATGTTTGGGGCTTTTATTGTGAAAGGTCCTAAAGGAAATGCTGGGTCTGCAATGTGTGGCAGTGGAAATCTTTTACCGTTCTTTTGATTGAGACATGTCTAGTGGTAGAAAATACATACTGTGCGTTTAATGTATATATTTTATGACAACTTATGATGTCTATTTTTGTTCTTATTTTAAAATGTTTTTATTTATTTTAGTATTGGCCATTTTGGAGCTCCACACAGTTGAAGACCATGTGTTTAATTAAAAATCTTTGGAATAGAATGGACTTGTGCTGTTTGGCTCTGACATTGTTTGGGAGGGGGGTTTTTTTTCTCGGCTGAATGTGTTGAAGTTGGATGAGCCTTAAGTTAAGGCATTACAGCCACAACATTATGACGATAAACATTTTCATATGAGTCGATTACGGTAATTATCACAATAAATGTCAAATGATTATTTCTTTCCAGTTTAAAGGCTGATATTTCCAATTAACAGTTTAAAAATGATGTAAAAGACATAACAAATGAAAACACACCTGATTTTGTCATTATTTATTTGGTTCAAATGAGTGCAATCAGAGTTTTTATTCGACAAGACAAAAAGAACCTAAGAGACAATTATTTGTAGTTTTAAACAATTCTTTATGGTCACACCATGACAAACAACAAACAGCACAACATTTCAGAACTCTAGAGGCAGAACATTTAAAACTACTATAATGATGAAATGTTTGTTCAACATCAAAATATCTGTGCGTAAAATGAAGTAAAACAACAAATCACTGAAACATTTGGAAGTGTTGGACCTGAGAATGCAAACAAAATAAACCCTGAGGGCAGAAGAAAAACATATATTGTGATAAATAGAATTATCATGATATATAAGATAGTTGTAGTTTTATCACCCAGCCTTAACTGTGAGTGTTCGTACTGACAGGTTAAAGCAAAGCCAAGCTCCTGTTTTCACTGAGGTTCCTTTCATTTCCATTCTGAAGGTGGTAACGTATATTAACCACGTAATATTCTGTTTGTGTTGTTCTTTCTTGATCTTTGGTTGCTGCTCCTGGTTATTACCCTCTAATTTTACTGGTCAATAGTGTCATTGTCCTAACTATGTAGCTAAGTGCTAAGATACAGTAGCTTGCAACAGGAAGCCAAAAAACTAGTTGGTCTAAAAACAGGTTTTTTCTGCTGTCAGAAACACAAGTCCAAGCTAACTAAGTCTTACCTTCTGCCAACCTGAAGCACGAAATACATACAACCACAGAATGTTAGCTTTACCAGGTTAGTGGAACTGATGTTCGAGTGCTAGGGAAGCGAGTTCCCTCTATGTTCACTGGTGCTACATGCTGCCGTTACTACAACTACTCCATCTGTTACAGGTGTGTAGTTTGTTACAGGTGAAAACTGAACAGCACTTTGGACTACTTAGATTCTAAGTCAGTCTTTGTTGTGTCGGATATCCATTAGTAAATGACAATATTACAACAACTTTTGGAAATCTCTTTCTCGTATAATCTGCTCTTTTGCACCAAGCTAGTAAACAAACGTCTAGCAACTTTAAGTCACTACCTTGTTAAAAATAGAGGCAACACTGCAAAGGTCAAAACCTGCATTATGTCTCTGTGTTAAGTAATCATTTGTAGCACTGCTTTAGAAAAAGATGTAACATCTGCACAGTTCATCCTGCAGTAATGTAGAAGGTGAAAATTATACATTATGTTAGCTATATTGTTAATGAAAGAATTAGGTATTATTCCAACTAAAGTTTTCTGTGTAACAGATAATAGTGTAGTAAATGAGGCTGGATCATTGACGTGACGCCTACATTTTCTGTCCAACTGCATTTCTCAGTTAAAAAATGACAGACATAAAAAGATACCATATATTTTGCCATTCATGTACTCACTTAAAATGTTCTAAAGTGTAAAATATCATGTGGTGCGGCTGTCTAGACATGACTAATAATTAGGGAACTTTCTTTTCTTGAATTGTATATTTTTAAAAATCATTTTTGTCAGTTTTATGCGATTTACAGGAAAAATAAGCCAGTTAACTACATTTAAGATGGTGATTGTGACCTTATAGAACAGAAATATGAGATAATAGTTAAACTGAAAATAAATGTGAATACTTTGTTTTTGAACACTTAATATTACTATATCAATATCAAACATGTTAAGTAAATTACTTTGAAGAGAAATCACAGTCGCACCATTTGAAATTTCTTTAAGGCCACAGCCAATTCATCTAGGTGAAAAAACACTCAAATCACTCAGTTTAAAATTTTATTATAAAGTCATTCTTAATGTTTGAACAATTACTATAGATATTAGAGCCGGGAGATATGGCCAAAAATGTTGTCATGATATACGTTTTCATATCAGTCGATATTGATTTATCACAGTCAATATCAAATCAATATTTCTCTCAATTCAGGCTGAATTTTGGTCCTGAGTGAAAGTTGAAGAAACCAGATGGTTATTTGTGGTTTTGCATTATTTGTGAAAGGCGTAACAAAGCAAAAATGATGTAAAGGATGCAACAAGATGAAAACAATGTGCGAGGCAAAAATATAAAAAACAAAAATGCTGTAAAAGTTGGAACAAGACAAAAACGATGGTTACAATGATAGAAGAAAATTAAGTTAAACAACCAAAATTGGAACATTAAGTGTTTTACCTGAGAATGTGAACAAACTCAACTCTAAAGACAAAAGATAAATGCATGTCATTATGAATATTATTTCCACGATTTAAAAATATATCATGATAACTATGGTTTTATTGCCCAGCCCTAATAGATATTCGTATTGTTTTGTAGTTTAAAATTGGCCTGTTGAAAGTCCTTATCCATCATTGACCCGGCTGTGTTGTAATGTGATCCATTGTTTTGTTGAACATAAATGCTACACTTCCTGTTTAGTGCTGTCACAATACTGTTTAATCTAAAGACGTAACATTGCTGTTTCATCAGTGTAGCCATAAACATATGTCAACATGGCAGCAGCAGACCAGTCCCAGACATTGGGAGCATGCGTGCATTTTGGTGTCATTACTTCTGTATGCTGATGTTTGAACGGACAACAAATGGTGTAGTGTGAATGGGGTTGACAGAGTTCTCAGAATCATCTGCTCTGCCTTTCAAAGCCTCGCCAATATCACCCCACAGTCAATTGCAGATGTTCTCTTCTCATGTCTATTACTCATGAGATATCTTGTCTGCACAGTATAATAATGGTGTGCACAAGTTTGTGTGTTAATGCACCATGATCTAGGGAAACTCAACAGCACAGGTGTGCCTGACTGTAAGAACTTCGAAAGGTGTAATTTGTAACATTTCCATTTCAAAACATTCACACTTGAACTAAAATTATGATGGGTTTTAGGAAATAACAGTTTTGCTGCTATTTCACAGATGTCAACGTATTTTATTGCAGCTACTTCCACAGCACTTAGCATGCTAACCAGCTAGTCCAGGTCTGGTTTATCATGTAGTACCATTTTTTTATATCTTGAGTAGTAAGTCACTGTAGCATCCAGTCTGCCCCCAGTCCAACAGGAGAAGAAATAGGAGTAGTGCCATCACTACCCAACCTGAACTGGGAATGATTTGTTCCACGCATGTGCAAAAATACTACGTCATATTCCAAAATAAAAATAGAAGACTGAAATTATTTCATATTAAATATAATAATAATATTTGGTGCTAATAAAATAGATTAGCTACATTTTGTTTATTAAGTAAATTCAACTTTATTGTCATAATACACTGCATGTACAACAAGAAGTGTTATGTGGCTCCTTGAACTAGTGCAGAAATAATAAATACAGCAATAAATTTACTAGAATAAAAACAATGATAGTAAAACTAAATATATGTACCAATATAAAACTAGAAAAGCACTCGCAGAGCGCAGCCCTCCACTAAGCAGGTCATTTCCCCACATATTGTGACTTACACCCAAAACTAATACTCCATTCATGTTATCTACTTTATTGCATTAATTGATAATAAAACATGCTTTTTGTCTTTGGAATAATCTTGGTATCGTTATTCGAAAAAAAAAAAAAACTATATTTCCCTAATGGCGGTTTCCTTCTGGATGTAGCTCCATAACTATTGAAGATACAACAAATCCATTCACATTCTACTGATTCAGCAGACTCTCAGCTACACTTGGGTACTAGTTGCATGTCTTTATCTTCACTTGTTGCCTTACAGTGCCTGAAAATCTGCAAGCACCATAATTTTTCCTGTTCTGGATCATAGCATTTGGAATTTTGCCAGGATCTGGATCAAACTTTGATATATTAGATAACCTATGGCGAATGTATCCTGTATTTTTTGTTTTGCCAAGCAATCTGACCATTTATTGTGGAGTTATATACACATATGCTTAAAAAGAATCCTGGATGCAGATGGTAATCCAGAACACCACCAGAATTAATCATAATAATCATCTCTTCTTTGTCCCATTATCAACATTTCCTGAAAATTTCATAAAAATCCACTCATAACTTTTCAAGTTATTTTGCTAACAAACAAACAGACAAACAAACTAACGCGGGCAAAAAAAAACCTCCTTGGCGGAGGTAATAATTAATATACACAAATAATGTGTTAGCCGCTGTTAGCTTGCTAGTTAATGTTAGCCAATTAATAAAAATGTAAATGAATTTGATTTTTAAAAAAATCTTACATTTTGTACCTACTAAAACCAGAGCAACAGATTTATATTCATTGTTTTTAAATTACAGAAGCTGCCGCAAATTACTTAGAAATACTGGTGACAGGCAGTAGTACTTTGGCATGTGTAGAGCAAATTGCGTTTTTCTGGCACAGATCGGGTAGGGACAAGTAGAGGAAATCGACGGTGGAAATGTCATCACAAACCAGTAACAAGTTGATCTGTACTGTGCAGATCAAATCAGATCTGTACTGATTTAATGAGGCACAAAATAGAAGCGCTAATGAACAGTATATAACCACAGCTTTCACTACTATTGATGCACCAGAGCAGCCATCTTGAATTCTGAAGATGGGTTTGGTAAAGTTCCTCCAACTTTCTGAGTTAGAAATCCAACTTACAGGGGTCTTCCAGTTGACATTTCTGACTTGGAAATTCTAAATTCCAACTTCTCAGTTCAAACGGAACACACTAATACATCTATTGTCAGATCAGCTAATACCTCTAGTGCGCTGATTTACTAACTACATACGTGTTTTACGTGCTAAAACATAGAAGTCTCAAAATAACACAAACAAACTAACAGATCCTGGCAGCTGTCCACCAGCAACTCCGATCTTCTCCAAGTTAAAATAATGACTGTCAAAGGAGTCTGTTGGCTTTAAAGAGAGCTTCAGGGTTTCAGTTCCTTCTCATGAAGGGCAGTCTGACAGCACGGTAAATCGGTGAAAATATTTTAAATATACTAGAGTACACTCAAACTGATACTGACTGGCTTTCAGAGTTTGGACAGTTTGACAGTCAACACCAGCACAACAATTTTCTGGTGAAATGTTGCCCCCTCTGTTAATAGTTCATTGGAGTTGGAGTAAAGTTTTTGAATTGTAGTCTGATAAATTATAGTTTAAAGACTCATTAGGCTGACAACAGTAGAGAGAGTAGAGAGTAAAATGAAGTTAAACAACAAAACACTGGAACATATCGTTTTTAACTGAGGTGAGCAAACTAATTTCACCCCTAAAGACAAAAGAGAAATTTATATCATGATAAATTATCACAATATAAAAATATATGCTAACTATAATTATGGTTTTATTGCCCAGACCTAGTACAAGCACAAATGTACAAAGTGTGTTTTATGGCCACAGAATAAAGTAAAATATTGGACGTGTACCTAATAAATTGGAACCTAGTGTGTTTCCAGTAACACATGCCATCACCAAATCAGACTCAGAGAGCACACACATTCAGTCCACAGTTTATCAAATTGCTTTGTTGGAGCTAATTCAGAATCTCCAGTATCTCCACATCTTCCATGAAAGGCAAAAAACATACAAAAACATGAAAGGCAAAGACAATAGAAAGACCCAGCAGGTCACATGGGGTTCAGTCACTACTTGTTTTCTTCATGAGTGCTTCCATGTACTGTAACCATCACCGTGTACTCGCAAGTGAGATGTTATGTTCTCTCATCTCAAATCACTATGTACATGAGCTTAGATAATCTTGAAGCTAGTATTTCCAAGCCATGTATTTTCTCTTCGTTTCTCATGAGTGGGTGTGGACATATCAGAAGTGTACAGTGGGTTGTTGTAATATACTGCAGACCTACAACACAACATTTTGAATACAAGACTATCTATGCAGAAATGTGTTTTTTTAAAGGTTTTCAACAAGCTTTTGAAGAGAATAATGTAGCTTGTTTTTTTTTGTTTTTTTAATGTGTTTCTAATTTATTCTTAAATTGTACTAAAGTGGAGGGTGTGTCCTTAATAAATAATCCTAGCATCTCATTAATTTTCTATTTATTTATAGAGTTGAAGTATTTTATCTTCTCTCTGTGTTTTGTCATCTGCTTACCGAGAAAATAAAGCTTATCTGGATTAATGTAATGTTTGTTCCTTTTGACTCACTGCTGTGCTGATGCAGAAAGACTTCAAACATCTGTTTCATACTGTTTCATACTTAGCATTGACTCTTTACTTATGACTTTATTTGTAACTAGCTGCTTAAATAAGGAAAACGATAGTTAAATAGAGATGTAACAGTTTGAAATAAGAATACATTAATTACACCTAGTTAATGCAACAATAACCATTCATCCACCAATCTTCTTCTGCCTCCGAGTCTAGGTCGCGGGGGCAGCAGCCTATGCAGAGAAGCCCAGACTTCCCTCTCCCCAGCCTCCTCCTCCAGCTCCTTCAGGGGGACACCGTGGTGTTCACAGACCAGCCGAGAGATATAATCCCTCAAGCGTGTCCTGGGCCTGCCCCGAGTTCTCCTCCCATGCCCAAAACACCTCACCAGGGAGGCGTCCAGGAAGCATCCTAACCAGATGAACCACTTCACCTGGCTCCTCTGGATGTAGAGGAACAGCGACTCTACTCTGAGCTCCTCCTGGATGGCCGAGCTCATCACCCTATCTCTAAGGGAGAGCCCAGCCACCTGGCAGAGGAAACTAATTTCCACCACTTGTATCCGCGATCTTTTTCTTCATGAGCTTTGGGTAGCAATAAGCATTAACTAACTAATTCAAATAATTAATAAGTAATAGTATTAGTCACATTTATGAAGTATTAATATATTTAGGTACAAACTAATATGAGTAAATCGTTGATGAGGTATTTTGCATTAAAATAGCTGCGAATTAACACTAGTTAATATGGTAATAAGCCCTAACTAACAGTTAAATAATATGTCTTAGAATTATTTAATTTATTTTCATTTGTTGCTTTATTTGACAGAATCACACAAATCTGTAAATGAGTCAGAGTTTAGCCAACAGGGTAATGTTCATCTGTCATCCCTTTTAAAAAAAATACAGGCACTAATCCATACTAAATTTCTGTTTCAATTTCAATTCATCCTGATAAAAGTGCTCAGTGTATCTCAGTCCACTACACATCTTTTGCTGTGATACAGTGGACAGGCTGTGTGTTGTGTCCGGTGATGATGTGACGGTGGGAGGAGGGAGGGGCTGCGAGGCAGGCAACCACACACACACACACACACACACACACAGAGTGATAGAGATAGCAGCCGCAACAAGGAAGATGGAGGACGGCGTGTCAGCGGTGGAGCGGACCACCAGCCTGCAGCCCCATCCCCGCTGAAAGCTGGTGAGTTCACCTGCTTGAATAGCGCTCAGTGTCAGGCGACATCTGCGACACAACCCGGCGGTAGAGTTGAGGCTCCGGGTCCGGCGGCTCCGTGGTGGTTGTGGCGGACTGTGTGGGGACGGTAAGCTGTCGCAGCTCGGTTTATTGACTGTTTGAGGAGTGGCTTGGAAAGGATAACGGCGGGTTTGAGAGGAAATGCCGGAGCAAGAACGAGCAGAGGGAAGGGGCGGAAAAAGAAAAACGCAGCACTGGGCTGTGCACGAGGGGTTTGTGCCGGCGGCGGGCTGGAGCGCGAGCGCCCACTGCATTGACATGAATGAAACGGCCCATAGAGGCCCTGTTGTTGTTTCCAGGTGCAAAGAGGCGCAGTGGGGCTAAAGCAGTCCACAGTCCGGGGCTGGTGGACTGTTCATGATGCTCTGTGGGTTGGGTTTCTGTCGAACAAACAAACAAGAGCTGCAGCTCCTGTGAGGCACACTACAGTAGGCCTGTGTTGTATTTGTGTGATTGTTGGCAGAGATGCTGCTGGTTGTGTTTGTGTGGACTGCAGCAGGGCCGGGCAATAAACCCATAGTTTTCCTGATTATTATATTAATTGCAATACACATTTTTGTTTTATCTTTAAGGTTTATTTTGTTAACATTCTCAGTTAAAACACTTACCAAATGTTTCAATGTTTTGTTATTTTACTTAATGTTACTCTGTATCATTATCATTTTGAATGTTCTGTCTCTAGACTTGTGAAATGTTCTGCTGTTTGGTGTTTGTCATGTCCTGACCATAAAGAAAAGTTTAACATGACAAATGACCATCTTTTACATTGTTTTTGTCTTGTTGAATATGAACTGAAAAGACTTTCACAACATTAAATCAAAATAAAGAAATGAACAAAATAAGAACTGAATCACAAAATCAGGGACTACAATGTTTTTGTCTTATATGTCTTTTACATTGTTTTGTTTTTTTATGCTTGTTTTTTTGGGGGGTTTGTTTTTGTCTTATGCCATTTTCATCTGGTTACATCTTTTACATTGTTTGCATCTCGTCTCAGCTTTCAAAAATAATGTAAAACCTCAAATAATTGGCTGCCTCTTGGAAATGGGTCACAATTTATTTATATTCCATTTCATTATAAAAAAATTAATAGTTCACACAGCTATTGGCCTGTCTCTTAAATATATTGAACCTTGTTTTGTTTGACCTGGTATTGGGATCCGTCAGGCATAGCTAGGACAGCTACAGCTCTGTGTGTCTGTCATTAGGTGAGAATATGATGCATACATGACCCAGGACTGGACTCACTGTCCAACCACAACTGAGTTAATTAATGCTCGTTAACATTGACGATTAATGTTAAAGTAGCATGCATCAATTTTCGTTGGGTTTCCACCTCGTTTTTAGTGAGCCAGCAATTTTCAGGACTGCAGAGTTAATGGAAAGCAGAAGATGAACCCCACCCGAAATTCCAGCGATTATCAAGTAGTACTTTTGCTTATAATACCCATCCCTAGTTTTTTTAACTTAATTTAAAATCAGATTCAAATTAATTGTGATGATTATTGATGATGTAATGATTAACATTTTTGGCCATTTTGCTCTATACAGATATAGATATGTCAAAAAGAAAACAAGGTGACTTACTCACAAATTTGTCTAACTGTCTCAGATTCTAGGGATACTTAAAAAATGTTACCACAATGAAGCATACAAACACACCAGTAGTCCCAGATTTTTTTTATTTAGTTCTTATTCTGTTCATTTTCTTTATTTTAATTAAACATTAAATACAACATTAAATGGAAATAAAGAAAATGAATGAAATCTCAGTTCTTATTCAACAAAATGAAAACAACATAAAAAATCGAATGTTATGGTGTTAAACTCTTTTTATGGTCAGAACATGACAAACACTTATCAAACAGCAGAACATTTCACAAATCTAGAGGCAGAACATTCAAAACTACTATGATAAAGAGTAAAATTAAGTAAAACAACAAAACAATTATGTTTTCTAACTGAGAATGTGAACAAAATAAACCCTAAAGAATAGCCAAAAATAAATAACCAAATGAATATCATGATAAATATCATTAATACAATCTGAATAATTTTATCACCACAGGGTGAGTAGAAGACTTAATGTCTGCCGTGTCAGACTTTGATTGACAGGTGTGTTTGACAGCTTGTTCACCTGCTGAGATGGACTTTCAGAGCTTCTGTTCATAGAATGAAACATATTTTTTTCCTGACAGCTTCACCGTAGTTGTAGTTAATAAGTTATGCTAACAAGACCATAAAATTACTTTATTATGCAAATGCTTGATGAAGTTTTCCTGTGTCTGTAAGTTAGCGTTTAGCATCTAACCTTGTGCTTCTGCAGCTCCACCTATTTTGTCCATATATCGTCACCTCCGGCTCCAAAAGGCCAACATGGTGAAGGCCAAAAAGCAAACTACTGGCTTCAAAACGATAGCTCAGAAACCACTGGGTGATGTCTCAGTGGCTCCCTCCACTAATTCTATACAGTCTGTGGTGGCTGTCTGTGTTACACAGCTTTGTAGCCAGTAAAATCATATATTCATACAGGTGTTCAGCACAGACCCTATGAGCTGTGGGTCATCCACCTATGAACACTACCTCTGGGCCATCACTTTGTGATCTGCTGGCTCAGACAATAAATGCCACAAGTTGCGTTAGCTCCTCTTGTTGGAATGAGATGCCAGGGAGGTTTACCTGTATGGTCATTTTGGGGGATCTTGATGCTGCTCTCCCTGCCTCTGGATTCTTTGTATGGATATAGAAGGGCAGGTCCCAGAATGGAGCCATGCTGCTGAATATAACATGCAGATGAAATCAGTTTCTTTTGACAAAGTGGTGAAAAAAAAAGATCACCTCAGGCTGAGGGAAATGAGGACATAAAATCAGGAGGATTATCGTAAGATTAATTAGTAATTAAAATAATGATATGTTGCTGTCATAACAGTATGTTAGAACAGGTCAGCCGGTCACACAACGTCCACACACTGTGAAGTGTAAACTGACACTCAGTGACTTTACACTAACGGCACAGCAGTCACTCCATACACACTGATCAATAACATATTCTGTATCTGTCATCATGTTTTATTTATACCTGCAAAATGTTTCAATGTTTTGCTTTTTTACTACGTTTACTCTACATCATAGTAGTTTTGAATGTTCTACCTCTAGATTTGTGAAATGTTCTGCTGTTTTGGTGTTTTGTCATGTTCTGACCATAAAGAAGTGTTAAAACCACGATTAACCATCTTTCACGTTGTTTTCATCTTGTTGAATAAGAACTCAGATTGAACTCAGATATTAAATCAAAATAAAGAAAATGAACAAATTAAGAAGTAAATCCCAAAATCAGGGACTACAGTTGTGTTTTTGTCTTGATACTTATTTTACATCATTTTCATCTTGTTACGTCTTTCACAAAGAATTTAAAACAATGTATAACCATCAGGTTTCAGCAACTTTCACTCAGGACCAAAATCATCCTTTAAAATTGAAAGAAATAATGGTTTAATTTTTATAATAATTAATAATATAAATAATTTATCGATAAATAATAATTTATCATGCTAATTATTGACATCTACTGATATGAAAATGAGAGGAGACATGGCTCCTAAAACTGCACCAATAGGGCAGCATGCCAGATTTGAACTGATTGATTATGGTGCTTCTTCAGTCTCTAATCCAGACCTATGTCCACACTTTATTAGAGCTGTGTCACATCAGGGACAACAAAAGTGAACAAACTACAAATTACACTGAAATGTCTGAAATTAACCTATGGATAAATTAATCTTCATTAAATTCCTCAATTAATCACTCTATTTAAAACAGGATGACTGCTGAACTGAACAACTAAGTCAAGGTAATAATTCAATTCAATTCAATTTTATTTATATAACCCAATATGACAAATCAAGATTTGCCTCAAAGGGCTTTACAGTCTTAGACCCTCGGTTCGAGTGAGGAAAAACTGCCCAAAAAACCCATCTGGGAAAAATGGTAGAAACCTCAGGAAGAG
>JAPQRN010000027.1:471719-483201 GCA_037367275.1 Coranthus polyacanthus
AGGCAGGAGAGGCGGAGGAAGACAGAGAAGCCATGGCTAGCAGGCTGCGCTAACAGTGAGGCTATATGCTAAGCTGTTTACTAAGCTAGCGGACAAAGGTCCGGAGAAATTTAGTGTAGCTAGGTGTTTCAAATTAAGAACTTAGAGCTAGAGTAGCGTAAGTAGACGCTACAATTCTAGACTTGACGCTAGACAGTAACAATGATAGGTCGTTAAGTGTAGCAGCAGAGCTATGACACAGGTCTGTACACCAGCAACAGGTAGGACAACAATACGAGTGTATTGTTGTCCTACCTCAGAAACAGGAACTGGAACCGGAAACCAAGAAGCCGGAGATCAACGTGCAGCCACCATCACCCATCCTCTGATTACCTGACAACTATTTGCTTTCTGGGCCCCTGGACTGTGACACCTTCCAACATATCAACTTCGAGGACTAAATGTCCACTTGCTGCCTTATATATCCCACCTGCCGACAGATGACACTGTCATGAGATAATCAACATTATTAACACTTCACCTGTCAGTGTTCACAATGTCTGATCAGTGTATATTTATATATTGTTGTATCTATTAGGAATAGTGAGTTACTGTCAGATCCAGTCTGCCCTCATTCTAATGCTGCTCTTTATGTTGGTGTCATGGAGAAATAACACATCCATGGTTGGTGCGACATTTGATGAGCAGGAGCTATTTTTGAATCATAACCTTACAAATTATACCTTTAAGCAGTACACTTCTCTCACACTTCTCATATATGTGAGAAGCATGAAGCTGTGTGGTAAAGAAAGAAAAAAACTCCTGTCTGTTTCTCTCATTTTCAGACTTTTTCCCAGCAGCCATTGCCCTGATGTGAGTGATGTGAGCGGCACCTGCTGATCATGGAGTCCTAAAAAACACCAGAAACCACCAAAGGACCAGACAGTCATGAACCCCCAGGAGACAGAGCTTGGCCAGGAAGTGATGGAGGAGGGAGATGTGCCTCCTCGCCACCGCCACAACAACCACAACAATCACAACAGCCGGTCCCGTAACCACAGCAACCAGGAAAAGCGCTACAGGCGCTGTGAAGCCTCCGCAGGGAGCAGTGCTGGTAGCAGAGCCAAGGGGCTGCCACAGCGCAAGTCTCAGGAGGAGCAAGACATGGAGCTGCAACAGGGAGCCTCCACCCAGCCTCCAGCGGCTCAGCAGCCCCAGCCCATTCCTCGCCCCGCAGTGACCCGTTACCGCAGACAGGGCGACAGCGAGGCCCGCATCAGGGCCCAGCAGCAGAGGCACCGACAAAGGCAGCAGAGAGAGGCAGAAAGAGCACAACACTTAGCACAACAGCAAGAGAAACAGCAGCAGCAGCACACAGAGATGACCCAGGAGGATGAACGGGAGCGGGACGACTCGGTGCTGGCCCGTTCAGCGAGCACCGAGAGCGGCTTCCACACCCACACGGACCGGGCCGAGGGGGACGATGGCCTTGTGATGATGTCTCTGGAGCCTGAGGGGCATCCAGAGCCAGAGGACGAGGTGGGGAACTATGGAGTCCAGCTACGGCCCGAGGCGGAGGGATACACAGAGAGTGCTGAGGCTGAGCAGCAGCATCTCCATCCCCATCCTAGCTATCCTCCTCAGCCCCCGCCCCTGCCGCATGAACCCCTGCCTGACATCCAGAACCACCAGAGATCGGATGAAGCAGAGGAAATGCTGAGCCCTGGTTACTCCAACTACATCTACACTCAGCCACTCAGCCATTCTGGAGGAAGGACTGATGCTCCCACTGGCCAGAGCTTGGACAATCTAGATGCTGGACTTGCAGATGAAGCCTACTCTGAGCCATATGACATTTACTCTCTCTCTGAGCATGTTTACGAGGAGATCTGTGATGCTCCCACTCCTGCTGCATCTGCCGCAGACAGGCCTGAGGACACAGAGTCTCTGCATCAGAGGAGGGCTGGATTTCGGCTGTTGGAGGGTCAGGCGAGGAGCGGGAACTACCACCAGCAGGAGGCAGTGGGCTCCCGTTTGCGCCACTATGATGAACGATCAGACGGAGAGTCAGACAGCCCGGAGAAAGAGGCTGAATTTGCACCGTACCCGCGTGCCGACAGCTGTGACCAGGATGAGGACATTGACAGCATCGTGGCCGAGGTCAAAGAAAGCTTCAGCTCCCAGAGTCTTCATCGTTCTGCCGAAGACACCATAGATGAAGAAAATGAGCCACCGCAGGCAGAAGAAAATCCACAATTTGAGTCCCACACTGATTACCTACCTGAGTCTAACAAAAACCACAAAGCTGGCAACAGAGGGAAGATAGCCAGAAAACAAAGTCCTCCAGAGGAGACTGTGGCGGTGAGGAGTATGCAGGAGAAGAGGGACGCCATATCTCTGGCCATCAAGGACATTAAGGAGGCCATAGAGGAGGTGAAGACTCGGACAGTGAGATCTCCTTACACCCCTGATGAGCCAAAGGAGCCCATTTGGGTAATGAGGCAGGACCTGAGCCCCACTGCTGAGTGTGACTTGCAGCCGTCACTGGGTGGAGATGTAAGTACATGATCTGACTTTTCATACTGAAGCTGTAGTGGCTCACATACAACTGTATATTAGGGCCAATGTAGGTTAAAAAAATTAAAGGGAGTGGGGGTATTATTTTGAGAAAAACCTCAGAATGTCCAAGAGTAAAAAAAAAAATACTTGCATAACCCATAGTTCCTTGAATGACCACTTGAGGCTCAATCCCCATAGACACCAAGGTTAAAATGTCCAACTTTACAGCAGAAATAAACATGTACATAAACATTTGGACTAAGTTCACTGTTCATAATGTACACAGAGAATGCTTTCTTACTGAACTCACAGTTTAAATTATATTAAGGCTTAAATCTGTGCATAATTAAGTACAAGGCCACTGTGAGTGACAATTGCGAGCTGGGTGATAAAAGATGAGATAGTGAAAAAGGCAACAAAGTCCACATGAAGAGGAGGATGTGGTGGATGAGTGGTTTGTGTACAGTACAGTGGTTTGTGTACAGTGAGTACATTTGTTATGTTTATACTTTGACTTATTATTTTCACGTTTTTTATTATTTTCAGTTTTCAGTTGCAGTTTGGTTTGGATTAGTCACCAACACTGAATCCTTAACATTGTGAAAAAAGTCTAACACTAAACCTAGCCTAGTAGTTTTAGTGCCTAAACCTAACCAAACTGTGACTGAAAACTGACAGAATATAGTTTTATTTAGGACACAAATGCCAGTATTCTTGGTGCCAGTACTGCCTTGTTCCACTACACTGTCCTCTGCATGTGGACTTTTTTTTTTGTCTAGATTTGTGACTTTAATATCAGAGAATTTCAGAGAATATTAGTGTTATTTATATATGTATATATATATATATATATATAATCACCATATATATTATTATAAACACTATATATATATATTACATTATTAATAATAGTGTTTTTTTCTCCTAAATGGACCACTCTCCGAATTTTTCTTCTTTTAAATTGGACTTTTTTTAGCTAAATTGGCCCTAATACTCCATCATATGCTCAAAACAGCTCATCTCAAGCTGTGGCTCAGTTTTGCTGGTCAGACTGAGACTGTGTTGCCTTTCCTCTTTTAATAGCCTTCCTTTGTAGCACTGATTGCTCTGTATAATATCATTGCTCTGTAATATCAAGGCAAGCTTTTCTTCTCAGTGAACATATGTTTGTGCTTCACAAGCATGACATCACAAATCAAGACCATGTTACACTGATGCACACACATCTGAAGACAATGAGTGTTGTTCAAGAACCACTTACACTAACAAATTTTTTCTTAAATGCCACATACGAGAACTTGCCATATTCACCATTTTTTTATTTTGAATTTCCTTTCAGGTAGGAACACAATGTACAAGTCCAGACTTGTTGTAAGAATCATGTAATGATTGTATATATTTCATTAGTTGGAAGTAATTTTGAGTTTTAAAACCATCTATACTTCATAAGTTGTTGACATTCTGTTTGACACAGCTGGTGACACAGGTGACATGTTTTTGCAGGTCTTTTACAGACTTTTCTAAGTAGAGGTCGATGGATAGTGGACTTTTAAAGGTCCATATAATAAAGATAGATTCTAACAGGAAAATTGTCCAATATCACCACTTCCCTGAAAAAGAGGCTGGAAATTGACTATTTCTGACTGTCTTCGAAACTGAACATCTAAATCAAAGTAATAAATATCTAAATGACTAAACAATAAATAAATAAATAAATCTGGAATGGAACATGGAAGGCAACGTGATGAATCAATAAATGTGGAACTGAACATCAAAATAACAAACATCTTGACAAATCTAGATGCAATTTATTCATTGTTTTAGCTATTTTTTTCCCTCAAAAGTAATTCCAGTTGAGAAGAACACAACAGTAGTGGATGGAAATGCACAGACAATCACATTTTCTTTTGCAGATTTTCTTAAAATTTGGTTCACATTTCTGATACATTGGGATGTAAACCTGACTAGTATCTGCTTGAATTCATGAATTCCATACAAGATCAAAATGTGGGACATTGTCTCAGCATGTGTGTGTGGGACAAAGGTTGAAACTGCTGTGCAGTGCCACACAAAGTGTGACAGCTGGTCACCATACTGTACAGTTGGTCAGGGTTAGTAGTAGTTATGTTACCACACACAGCAATACTTCACTATTTAAACATTTGTCTTCCAGTCTCCTGGTTTTTGCCAATGTGTAGCCTGTTAGATGTCCATTAGTCGCATTGAACCAGTTGAGACAGTTCAGTTGCCATTCAGGACCACCCCCACCCCCCATACACACACTGGGACTGGTCTGTGTGTGTTGACACAGATGTCTCATATGCATCAAAGACAAACGGAAATCCATGAGTCCATCTTTCATCTTTAAAACGAATGACAGTGTATTTAGTGTTTGTATTTAGTGCTGTTATTGCTGCCCTCTCCTGGACAACACTTGACACATTTGTATATGTATACACTTGTTAATTTTGTTTGCTTTGTGTCATTGTAAAGTCATGCCACAGTGAAAACTATTCATTGAATGAAATTACTCACAGTATTCCACATTTAAACTGACACAATAAAAAGGAAATGCACATAACAAAATAGTTTATTTTTTAAAATATTTAATATTTAATTTGATAAAATACATTACATTAAATATTCATATTATTCAGCAGTTTCCCATCAATCCTGAATAGATCTGAACCATCTGTTGCACGGTCTACAGGAAAGTATCAAAGCCCTTTTATACAACTGTAAAGTGAGATTTCTATCGGGTAACAAGATAAGCAGAGAATGCAGACCCTCACCTCCTTAGATCATCTCCACCACACTGAAGAATTCCACTATGTTGTGAATGCACTCAAAGAAACATATACTGTATGTTATAAATCAGTTCCTTGGCCTTTAAAACATCCTCCCTGGATTTGGATTCATGTTTCTATCAGTGGATGTGATTTCAGTGTCAACATTGTCAGTTCTATTATCAGACTGAGGATGGACAGGTCGATATGAAAAAAGAATGAACAATGAACATAAAAACGAAATCTGAAGTTACTGCATTGAGGTCAGGAATGCCCATCAAATGTAGCGGAGATTTATCAATTAGTCAACAAGGTCATTAATCAAAATTACAAACCTTTTCTGCAGTGGTGTGTTAGTAGGTGTGTTTCCATCAATGTATTTAATGTACATTTTGAAGTAGGAAAACAATGTTTGCTAGATCTTTACATATGCTTAAGTTTTTTCAAATAAATTCTAACATAGCGAACATTGAACTCTCGTGATTGATCAGCTATTTGCAGCATCTTCCCAGATATTCTGATAAAGTGTAAAACATGTCTGGTTCAACAGGTCGTGTGGACTGATGATGAGACTGAATTATTCCTCAGTCTCATCAGTGAAAAAACATCACAGCCATTTTAGATGGAAAACAACAACAGAATGGTCTACTTCTTCTACTCTGTGTAATGAAGTCTACAGCACCACCTTCTGATCACACCACACAGAGTTTATGGAATCGCATGGAATTCACATTTTCTTTTTTGCGGCTTTTCAAAAGTTGCTTCAAATTCACTTGACATTTTATGGAAACACGGCTTCTGTCCCAGTCAGTTTCCAATCTTTGGCCGCTTCACTTTTTTTTGGATAGAGCAAGTATAAGTGAAATTAATCAACATAATTTTTGCCTGACTGATACTTCATTCACTTGTTAGAAAAGTATTTTTTCCACAAAGACACCTGTGAAAGTTTTGTCAAGAGCTGGAGGTTGCTCCTCATAGGTCTCTATATAGGAGAAACCCTTGGTCATGGTCTGGAACAATAACCCTACATATACTGTATGGAACTGCTGTGTTTGTTTCCTATGCAAAACAAATCATGTTTTATTGATGAATCTAAACAATGGATAAAACCATCAGTCCGTGTGCTAACCCCACCCCACCTCCCACCAGCAGCATCACCCCTAATGATTTATTCAGTGTGGTTCAGAGGGAGAGAAAGGTAAAGGCTAAGCTAGCGTCAATAATTGAGTGAGGATCCAGTGACAGGATGATACAGGCACTTTACCAAATACCATGAGCTCAACATACGTATATGCAACTTCTGTTTAGAGCTGGGCCAAAAAAACTTATGACATACATTTTCCTATCAGCGATACTAATAATTATCACAATAAATATCAAATCATTATTTCTTTCAAGTTTAAAGGTAGATTTTTAGTCTTGAAATTTTAAGAAACTATTTGTGAAAGACATAATAAGATGTAATATAAGATGAAAACAACCTAAACCATGTAACAAGACTTATCAAAACCAAATCTTGTCATTTAGTTGTTATTTTGTTCAGTTTGTTCATTTTTGATTTAATGTTGTACAATCTGAGTTCTTGTTCAATAAGATGAAATTGACATAAAAGATGAAACTTGATAAACACTTAAACAGCAGGCCATTTCACAAATCTAGAGGTACAACATTCACAACAAATTTTTTTATTACATAAATTAAAATAAAGTAAAAACAACAAAACATTGAAATATTTGTGTTATATTATTTATTTAAATATTAAGTGTTTTTAACAGAGAATGTGAACAAAATAAACCCTAAACACAAAAGAAAAGTGTATATTGCAATAATTGTGATTATCACAATATAAAAATATATCACAATAACAGGCAATAACAGGCATTATCTTCTCAGCACATTAATTTCAGAATAGGTTTTTTGAAAGATGCACTACTGTCCCACGTTAACGCAGGAGGACAGATAAAACCAAAGAGGCCCCAGCATGTTGATTCCATGATGAATCTGATACCTGAGCTGTCATCTGAGCTGCTCACTCCATTTGTAGACTCCGCCACTGCCGTCACCCGCGCTGGCAGTTATCTGGAGCGTCTGTTCTGTTCAGGTTCTGCTGGGTATTTTCACTGAAGAACATGGAAAACTTTTGGATGTATCAGGTGGAGAAGCTGGAGCAGGAGCAGGAGCAGGCCAGGCTGAAGCAGCAGCAGGCTGAACATGAGGATGGAGACAAGGTGTGTTTGTGAGTTTCATGGAGATGTGTCCCTCGATGGGGTCGAAGTGAGGCTTTAATGAGAATGGGCGTCTATGTAGCAGCGTCACAAATCTGATGTCTCAACAAACTCAAATGGTGTTTTTAGGGAACATTGCAGTAGCTCTTTACATTACAGCTCAGTAATAGTTTGGTAATAATGTAGTAATGCCACATAATTACTAAAGTAATAACCAAGTAATAACTTAAGTAAATGAAAAATCTTGTTGGTAAAAATAGTAATTACATATTATAAAGCAATCTTCCCTTATGTTCCAAACATTCACGTTTGTTTCAAGGTAAAACTTAACAAATGGTTTATTTAATGCTGTGACTTGTTACCTGGAAACGTGGTGTTTTCTGTGTAATAACTATGAATCAGGGTAGCAAAAGGTAAAAGTAGCTCTTTCTGGTAATGTTAGATTAAACCAAACATGAAAAGTCAAGACCCAATCAAGACTTAGAATGCACACAAGTCAGGATATTATTGAGGATCTCATGAAGGACAGCAGAACAAAATTGAGGCCAGTTCAATCTTTTGAATGTTTTAAATGTTACTGAGAAGTTAACTCTAGTTTCTTAATGTTAGTCTGGCAGCTAATGCTAACATTAAGAACAGTCCACTAAAGAACAGGTCCAGGCTTTTAAGTGGTTTTCCTTGATTCCGGTCACAGTCAACCTCGTGTGACAGCTAATGTTACTAATGCATAATTTACTGACAACTCTTGTAATAGTCAACCTTTCTCATTAAAAAAACTATCTGGTATAATTACATTCTTCTCATAATATTACGACTTCATTGTCTGTTTTGACCTTTTTTCGTAAAACATTACAACTTTTCTCTAAATATTAAGACTTGTACTTGAAATTTTTTTTGTTTAAAAATATCACGACTTTTTCCCAAAATACTTTATTCTTGCAATATATTGACTTTGTTTTTGTCAAAATATTCTGACTTTTTTACTCAAAATATTATGACTTTATTCTTATTATATTGTGACTTTTGTTCTTGAATTATTACGGCTTTTCTCTTGAAATATCAGACATCTGTAATCCTCATCATGACTCTAATACTCCTTAGTAATTTCTGGACTTAGATTTCATGACATCTTGTATAATAATAGAAGACAAAGGCTGACTTTGTAAACGTCCCAGTGCTTCTTGTCATTGTTGAGTTGCCGCATCTAGTAGAACCATATGAACATATAAACATGTATGTGATCTGGGAAGCTTTAACAGCTGGGATGTCTGAGCTGTTCTGTGCTGCTCTTGGTTTCCGTGTTATGACATGTGCTTGGTATTTCCCACTCAGAGGTGATGTGTGGTAATGTGTGGTGATGTTTTGGCTGCGTGCGGTGGTTTGTTTAGTCCATGTTTGCGCATTTCTAGTCTTTGAATTCACCTTCTCATATCCTGTGTGTTTGCCTTCGTGTTGTTGACACATTCAGACTGTAGGCAACATGAGACCAACTCTGTCATGTATCTAATGCCCTTAATGTTCACTGGTCCTGTCTAGTGTTTCAGCCTCTTTGGTTTTTCTATTCTTCCTTTGTTTTGCATAGAAAATGCACTCTGAGTTGTGTTTGACACATTGGCTCATTTCAGAGCACAATTAAGAAGTTTGGGCTGAGTTCACATGGTTATGACAGCTGTTTGTGAAATTCAACTTTATTGTTGAATTTGAGTTTATTGTTATTGTTACAAAAACAACTAAAACTACAACTAGCATGAATAAAACAGGATTTTTTTTCTTAAAATATTAGCACTTTTTATCTCATAATATTATTTTTTTGTCAAAATATTACAACTTCTTTCTCTAAATATTAAGACTTTATTCTCTAAATATGAGTAATATATAAATATTCTCTAATATTGCAATAAATATAATGATCACAATATAAAAATACGTCACAATAAAGATAATTATCATTTTATCGCCCAACACTGCTCAGCCCATCTTTGCTCCTAAAGGACTAGACCTTTCCTGGATGCTGCTTTTGTATCAAATCATGATTGCAATCACCTGTTTCAAATCACATTGTTATTTCATTATTTTAACTCATTATTTGTCCTAAATTGCTCCTGTTCCAACTTTTTCTTGAATGTCTTGCAGCCATGCGAGGAATGGATGTATATTTACAAATGAAATGAAGCTGAGTGGAAGCTGCGGAGAATACAGGAAATGGGAATACAGAGTGTGTGATGCGACTCTGTCAGCCTCAGTGTCTGCCTGACACAACTGTGACTGTAAAATGTGCACAGTGTCACATCAAAACATTGCTCAGTTGTGATTGTGTTGTGTTTCCTGTCTGGACCATGTGCAGTCTCCAGGTTCTGGTTCGCCCTCTCCTCCGGGAGCAGAGTCATCCAGCCGACATCTGCTGCAGGATGACAGCTTTGAGTCATCTCCCTCCAGTAAAGAGGTGTGTTCAACATTTCACCACTCACTCCATATCCAGTGCACTGCATCTCAACTCGTGTTTAAAATGGTGTTCTGTCTTTTTATTCATAGTCCAGGAGAAGCCTTGCATCCTTCCCCACATATGTGGAAGGTGAGTGTTTGAGCCTCTGCTACCTTAGGACATTCTAAAACTTCCCTTTAGGGACACTCACTCATTTATTCCCTTATGTTTAAAATAAAATAATGCTGTAGGGCCAAGCCAGTCTGACATAAAATAGCTTTTCAGTTAAAGGTACAGTATCTAACATTCATGGGTGTTCATGTGCTTGTGTTTTACTAATGTAATACATAATTGCCTTTCAGCAGATTGTAATTCAAGTGGTCAAGTTTTGTTTGGGGTTAAATATATGACTGGCACCTTTAAAAAAAAAGATGAGGAACAATATGCTGACAATATGTGCCCCCCTAATATGCTGACCCTATATTAGGGGGATGCCCCACTCCTTGAAGGTCAAGTTAATTTCATTTTATTTTGTTTTCTACATAGTGCCAGATCACAACAGAAGTAATTTAAGGATACCTTTCCTGTAGAACAGGTCTATACATTGTCCTTTAATTAAACAAACTAAATAGCCTTATGTTATTTATACGAAGGCATTTCGTTTCTGTCTCTACATGGTTGCCCATTTACAATTCTCCTCTGCTCTCTGTATCGCACACAGCGGAGTTCCGCCCCAATGAGCACACACACACACAGAGACATGCATGCATGCATGTAGATACAGGTGAGCACAGTCCCACCAGTGGACAGAGAGGGTGCGTCGGAAAATATGTCGCATCAAGCACCTGAAAAGCAGACAAAACTATGCTCTAAGGAGCAAGGACTTAAGCTCCAAAATGAAGCCAATGCACAAGGACGTTAAAACGTAATACCACTGATGGCCACTAGATGCTGCATTTTAAAATACATTTTCTTTCCAGTAAAATGTTCGCATTGAAGCTTATCCATAAACTAAACACCCTTAGAACCTACATATTTAATAATCATTGCAATTGGCTAAAAACGTTGACAAACAAAGCAGCTTGCAGCACAGCAGCGGTATCTTCAAGCAGAGGCGTCTAACCTGCAGCTGGCTGATAGGAGTTGTCAGCAGTGACATTTCCCAAATGTCAGGGGCTTCAGTGAGCATCTGCTGCTCACTAAAGGCTCAGAGGAGAACCGAGAGGACACAGAGGTCATGAGGTGGACAGAGGACAGAGGAACGATGAGGAGATTCCAGCTCAGTCACACTGGATACTGAAACACACACATCTTTACGACTTTCTACTCCTTACATTTTCAAAATTCAATTTCAATTTTAAATTTTATTTATATAGCCCAATATCACAAATCAAGATTTGCCTCAAAGGGCTTTACAGTCCGTACAAGGTACAGCACCCTCTGTCCTTAGACCCTCGGTTCGAGTGAGGAAAAACTGCCCAAAAAACCCATTTGGGAAAAATGGTAGAAAC
>JAPQRN010000027.1:490127-508662 GCA_037367275.1 Coranthus polyacanthus
GGCTTCCCTGCTTAGACTGCTGCCTCCGCGACCCGGCCCCGGATAAGCGGCAGATGATGGATGGATGGATGGATGGATGGATTAATATCATAGTGAACAATAAAACTAGTTAAAAAGTTGGCAAAATCAGAAATTAAATATTCATTATACTTGGGAGGGCGATAAATAACAGCAACTAAGACCACACAGGGATGATTAATAGTGAAGAGCAGTGACTCAAAAGAGTAAATGCAGCAGAGTTCAGAGTTCACAGACTGTCTGCATTTAAGAAAGTTATTAAAAACTGAAACCACCCCTCCTCCCCTCCCTGTCAGTCTGGGAGAGCTGAAGAAGCTGGTATCAGGGGGACAGAGTTCCAGCAGAGGGGCCACTTCACGCAGCCAACTCTCCGTGATAAACATGGCATACAGCTGATGAGTCTCAACAGAGACACAAACTAGACACAACCACAGGGATTAATGGTTTTGATGTTGGTCCCTCAAATCCCAAGCCCTGGGGCCACTCCTAAATTCCCAGACAATTTAATAGTAGAAAACCAAAGCTGCATTTCACTGATGATCTCAGCTCAACTTGACTTTATTGGCACAGGTTTGTTTGTATTTCCATTATGTGTTAGCAGGTACTATTTTTACAGTACCAGCTGATGAGATACTAAAAATTTATGTGAAACCATGCAGATCACAGATTGGTAATCAGAATCACCATTGCATCAATATATATGTGTGTAATCGGGACATTTTTAATAACCAAGCCTCTATGTTGGATACACTTTCTCTTTCACTCGCACAAGTCTGGCAGCAAATCAACCCCGTGGTCCAACGTCATGTTGAAGATGACATCACAATATGTTTACATTGTGTTGCTATGATGACCATCCACACCGAGGGTAGTACTATATATGCAGTGGAAATGCAATGTGCTAGTACCAAACCCGAGCCAAGTTGAGTAAAGTCGAGGTGATTTCAGTTGATATAATCAGTCGAAATGTGTCACAAATGTGAGCGAGATCTAACCAATATGTAGGCTGTCAAATCTGGATTGTGGACTGATTTGGCCTCACAATCACAAGTTTGCCAGTGTTTTGGCCACATTTAGGATATGAAATTGTACCAGTACTTTGCATTAGCCATGTAAATGGACTTGATGCAGTTGTTCTCTTCTTTAAAATTGGAAAGTAGTACTTGATGAGTCGTCCTATATCTGTACCACCAATTAAAATGTACATGACACACAAATACCAACACAAGCAGTCATTTGTATTACTTCTGTATGACCATATGAAGCTTCCCCTCTTGTGATTGTGTCGGTTTCTCCTGTGCACTGCTCTAACCCATGACTCTCCTGTCTGCTTTATTCCATGCCTGGCAGACGGCCCAGAAATTAGCCCAGAACAGGAAGAAGGTGCAGTACCTCCACATGTGTCTCGTCCTCCATCTCTTTTTCCATCTGCTTGGCTGTTTTTTTGTCAGTTTCTGTGTCTGGATATCACTGCCGTGTCCTTCTGACCTCTTCAGCAGTCTGTCATTCTTTTGCATTTTCCAGCTTTTATTGTTGGTGCTAGTATTCATTGTTTTCATTCCATATCAGACACGTTGTTGGCATTTTCATTGGGATTTTACTGTAGTTTGGTTCTTTCAGGTGTAGTGTAAAATACTCTACATGAAAAAATGTGTTCCTCTTTGTGGTTTCTCTCTCTGGTGTTGATTCTGTTCTGTAATACTGTATGGCTCCATAGTCATCTTACAGAGACAGTCCAATATGTTAACCCTCACGGACCTAGAACTATTTTTGGGGTCCTCTGACTCTCCTGTGTTTATTTTCTAACCCGTTCTAGCAGTCAACATTAAGTGTCAAACATTATATTCAGGAGAACCTGAAGTTTCAGTCCCAATTTTACATTTTGTTTTGTCTGAAAATGGATGCATTTACTGAAAGTTTTGAAAACTGTGCAGACAGAACCTTTGTTATTTAGAAATTTTACTGATGCTTTTTGTCCACATCTGACTTTTATTAAGCAAGTTAAAGCCCTTTATTTGACATAATCTTATCTCTTTCAGTGAAAAACCATGTGTATTTATTTATATTCTATTTACTGACCATGTACGTGTCCAAAAAAGTTCAGAGAGTAAATCAAGTTGTATCATAACAGGACGATGAAACAAAAGTGATTATTTTTCAGAGAAATATATTATCAATGGAACAATATATAAATCCAAGCAGTACAAAAAATGGTGAAAACTGTATTCAGAAATTATTATTCTAAACTCGACAATGTGACTCCATTGAAAAGCTGAGAACCTTTTTAGCCATGGGTCTCAGTCTTCGAAGGTAAACCAGAATCAGTTGAGATCAGTAGTTTTATCATGTGATGCAGCCTATTTTAATTCTAACTACAAAAACTTTACAACTGTGCTCGTAATCTGGGTGACCCATCAGAAGAAGGCTCCATCAGCCATAGGGAAAAGAAACCTAGTGTCATATTCATATCTAGCATAGTTATCATATTCATTCCATTTGGCCATGTCACTTTTAAACATTATCAATAGAACACAACCCTCCTCCCAAAACTTGACACTGAAAATGCATTATGTACTGTATGTCTCTAGTTAACTTTCTTTCACTTTATGAGAAACTGGATAACTGTTGAACTGATACATATATATATATATATATATATGTATCAGTATATATATATATATACATACATACGTTAGTGAATAAATCTGAACATCAAACTCATACTCAAAGTCATTCATAAAAAAATGTGGAACTGAACATCCAACTAACCATAAAAAAATCAAGGTGAGAATCTTTTGAGCTTTTATTCTCTCACAAAGACAGTATTTCCAGTTTAAAAGCTTAACATTAACTACCTGCTACTATTGAAGCCAACTTCTGCTAATACTGACTACTACTGATTAACAAACCAAACAAATTAATCAGTATATCTGTACATTAAGAGAGAACACACATCATGTTCCCTGAGACTTAAAAAGTTTACTTGAATATTAAGTATTATTTAAATATTCAGCAGTAGCAAATATACACTTTGTCAAAGGAAACCAAAAACACTGACCATTAATTATGCAGCTGTAGTCCATGGCTGTCTCTTGGTCAAAGAGTTATTTTATTGTCTTGGCCAAGAAGAATTAGTTTATCTGTGTTTTTTTTTTTTTTTCTTACAGTTCAGAATGATACTGTTAGCGCTACAAGCTGTTTATTCAGTACCATCTGCTTACTAATGTGTTTGGTCCGAATATCTGTATGTATGCTCTATGAATGTGTGTATGTGATTTGTTCATGTGGTTGTGTGTGTAGGCCCCAGAGGATGAACCTCAACCCATGACGGAGGTGGATCTTTTCATCTCCACTCAGAGAATCAAAGTGCTCAATGCTGACTCCCAGGTACTCACCTCCACACCAAACTCTTTAATCCTCCCATAGAACCATGATATCCAAACGTATCCTGCTGGGCCATCTCTTTCTTTAGCAGTGGTGGCTGGTGGTAAACAAGACTGGTTGGGTGCAAGAGAATATGAACACAGCATGAATATGGGTGCGGAGCCACATTTTTTGTGTTGACATGTCATAAGTCTTAGAATAGTCCTAATCATAATCTTGGAATAGAAAAGATAAATAGATAGAATAATTAAAATTACAGGAGCATTTTAATGAAAAGCGAATGCCTCCTGTCTCGCTGGACTCGCACCCCAGTTCCACAGGGGGGAAGCTGAGTGATTATCCACAAGACCACATAATAGACAATCAGTAGGAGTCCTACATCAGCTATGCATCCAAATACTCAAGTGGCATTTGGTTCCATGTTCCGTTAAATTATAGTTCCTGTGTAAAACACAGAGGTGTAGGAGACTAAACGGAGGAGTAATGGGCTGAATAAGACAAAACTGTGTTACCTGTGACATTTGGAGCAGGTTAATGTCTGCTTTACGTTGATTATGATCCTGAAAGTGTCTGTATCCTGTCTGGATCTCACTCAAGGCCACTTGGCAACGCAATGAAAATCAGCCAATCACATAAACACAAGAAAATAAAAACTGTTCTGACTGGTTCTGGGGCGCGAATAATTGCACCCTACAGTGATTCTTTAATCTTCCAATGAGAGCGACCAGGAAGTGAATTTATTAACACAGAAATTAAGTAAATACAGTTAAAAACAACTTAAATAAATATTGACATGAACTACAGGATATAATGACAAGTTATAATAATACTAATCTAAGCATCTAAGAGACATTCTTGCTAAAATTAATATGTTTAATATATCTTCTCCAAGTAATTTTAGGTGGGGCGGTGCCCCCTATGGACCAGCCGCCACTGTTCTTTAGTCATGGTCATTCTCAGTGGTTTCCGAATTCTTTATCATCTCCATGAACTTTAACAAGCCATGACTTTCATAAGAACACGACGCTTGGGAAATTACAGTAACTACTTTGTCATGCAACGATACAGTGGAAATGAAAGAAAAGTTTAAGCTTTGTGCGTAAGAGACTATAACTTTGAAACCCATTACAAGATTTGGGAATTTTGGGAAGGAATTTGGGATCTGAAATAAACCATAAAAAATCTTGGCATACTAGGGAAGAGATACAACCTATACAGCATCTGATAAAGTTCCAGGGTCAAGTTATAGATACAAGCTTCCAAGTGGACCTGCAAAGACATGTAGGCTATCTCTCATAGGAAACATAAAAAGTGTCAAATTTAAAAGATCAAATGTGCCTTGATTGACTTCACAGGAGACGTCACAATATGAAAACAAGGGCAGAAACAGTAACAAAATGCAAGCTTAAAACATCCCATGATATGGGAGTAAGCTGTTAGAAAGCTAATGTAACTACTGTTTTTGTTACCGAGCTACTGTAGTTAGCTGGCACTTGCAAACATAATTGCAATTGCTGTATAGCTTTCTGATTTTTCCACCTATTGTTAAAATCATTAACTTACAGAAATACAGCAGCCTAACTGACATTTGGATATTTGTCTCAGCAGTGTATGCTGCACCCGTTAGCATCCCAGGTAGTTTTCACATTCTTATGCCTCATGTCTTACTGCCTGTATCTATTTTTGTCTCCATAAAGGCTCAGTTTTTTTTGGCTTGACAGCATATAAAAACTTAGTTCTGGGTTATTGACACCGTTTGACATAGTGAATCCCAACACACAGCAGCTTTTAGGCATGTTCTAGTTTTTAGCTAGCAGACAATGGAGTCAAGATTTTGTCAAACAATGGATCCTTCCAATGGCAAAAGTCAAAACAGCACTTTACATCCATGTTCAGTTTCTGTGCTGACTATGAAATGACAATCAGAGCAGGAATTTGAAGCTTCAAATTAAAAATGTCATACATAAGTAGCGTTAATCTTACTTTATGCATAGCGCTTAATGGATTAACCATATTTAACTGATAGAGTCATGGTTGTTCATAGTGAGTAGGCTTCATGAAAACTTAATCTGATATAAGTCTAATAAAAATGTGTCTAGTTAACTCAGGCCTATTTATATGTGCTATATGCTTTTATTATGAATGTCTTGTCTGTGAGAGTCTGTAAATAAAGTTTGATTGCTTGATTGATATGAGATATTTTCTAGTGCATTAGGTTTGGTTGTTTTGTTTTTTAACCTGAATTTGCTGTGTTGTTTCATAAAATTCAGTTTTTCTGAATCTGACCCACCAGGAGACCATGATGGACCATCCTTTGCGGACTATCTCCTACATTGCTGACATCGGAAACATTGTGGTCCTTATGGCCCGACGCCGCATGCCACGACCCGACTCTCAAGAGAATGTGGAGGCCTCGGATCCGGGTCAAGACAGCAAACGGCAGTATAAGATGATCTGTCATGTGTTTGAGTCAGAGGATGTGAGTCCAAGAGCAAACTTTCACAGTCCACATTTTAATCTGTGCTGTCCCTGGTCCTGAGGTCTAGGATGTTATATGTTTCTACACTCCTCCTAAACGGAAAGGTACAGGAGCAAGAAAGGCTTTAATAAACTTTTCACACAAGCGTCGTATCTCTTACATGAAGTGAAACACAGGAAAACTGCAGCTCAATGATGCAAATGTGCATTGTTAGTAGGTCATCTACAGAAATGTATACTCCTATCTGAAATTTTTTGGATTGCAGCTTCACACAGATTTGCCCTGTGCAGTAAATCTTGCCCTTAGTGATCTAAGAGACCTACCAAGTAACTGAATCTTGATTCTTGGTAACGGTGTGTGTGTGTTGTGAACTCTCATCACACATGATGACACTTGTGCATTGAGCATTGACATGACACTTAGATGCCACTTGTAGCCTGTTGCTGAATTGTTCAGAAGTTGTAAGTATCCAGTCTTTCCCTTGTGTCCCTCTCTTTAGGCCCAGTTAATAGCTCAGTCCATTGGGCAGGCCTTCAGTGTGGCTTACCAGGAGTTCTTACGGGCCAATGGCATCAACCCTGAAGACTTGAGTCAGAAAGAGTACAGTGATCTGCTCAACACTCAAGACATGTACAATGATGACCTCATCCATTTCTCCAAGTCTGAAAATTGCAAGGATGTAAGTATGGCTGCCCATCATCCAGAATATCAATACCGCTTCATTCTGGACATAAGTATATTCTGCTGCTTCACAAAGTCTTTGTCTTTTTCTTCTGTACTCTTAGCTTAGCCTACTAAAGGCTCTGCTGCGGTGTCTGTCATATACAAGTAGATATACAGTGAAATGAAGCGCACAATTATACATGATAAATATTTGAGGGTGTATATTGTATGTTTGTGTCTTGTCTGCTGTCACCTTTCAGGTGTTCATAGAGAAAGCTAAAGGGGAAATCCTCGGTGTGGTCATAGTGGAGAGCGGATGGGGCTCCATTCTGCCCACTGTCATCATTGCAAACATGATGCATGCTGGGCCGGCTGAGAGGTCTGGCAGACTGAACATAGGAGACCAGATCATGTCCATCAATGGCACCAGTCTAGTAGGACTGCCTCTGTCCACCTGTCAGAGCATCATCAAGGTATGTGTGGATCTTTCGAAAAGTTGCAAAAAAGAAAATGCAAATTACATGCATTTGCATAAACTAGTTTGGGGTGAATAAACTAGGCTGTGTCATGTAGTCAGAAGGTATTGCTGTAGGCATGGCTCTTATAAACAGTAGAGTAGAAGAGGTAGAGTATTATCTTGCTGTTTCCCATCTAAAATGGCTGTAATGTATTGAGACCGAGGAATAATTTGGTCTCCATCAGTCCACACGACCTGTTGTACTAATACACACGTTTTAGTACTTTATTGGAATATGTGGGTGCATGCCTGTGGCATGCAGGTATAGAAGCCACAGAACACTACCTACCAAGACAACACTACACCACTGTTCTAGGAGCTACATGTAAAATGCCTAATACAGATTTTAGAAACATAGTAAATAGAAGATTGAGAATGAGACAATAATGAAGGCTGATCAAGACAGGTGATGAATCAAAATGTCCTCAAAATCCCCCTGTTAGGGTTCATTTCAAAATATTGACCAGCTCACTGTACATTATCCTGCTTATTACACAGCTATTTACTAAAGAAATCAATAATTTGACCAAAAATGTGATTATGAAAACTCCTAAACTCCCAAAAGACCATTTTTTTTAGCACAAGTTATTATTATTGTTTTTATCTATTATTAAGAATTATGTTAATAACATGTTCACACAAGATGAAAAAAATATCACCTTTTGGGACTTTAGAGGAAAATGTCTTCATTGCTTTCACTACATAAAATTTGTGCTGCACAACATGATGGTATCATGATAAACCTTTTCATATCAGTTGATAATTATCAAGATAAATGTCAAATCATTACTTATCTCAGGTTTAAAGGCTGATTTTTGGTCCTGACTGAAAGTTGAACAGTTGTTTGTGGTTTTAAATTATTTGTGAAAGTCATGACAGTTCGTAACAAGAAAACAAAGTAAGACATAACAAGACAAAAACTACATAACAAACAAAACTGACTTGATACAAAACAGATGTATCAAGTCAAAAACACACTGACTGACTGACTGTCCCTGATTCTGTGATTAAGTTTTTCCTTTGTTCATTTTCTTATTTTGGTCATAAAGAAAATGGGCTCATTCTGAGTTCTTATTCAGCAAGATGGAAACAACGTAAAAGATGTTTATTTGTAGCGTTAAACTCTTCTTTATGGTCACAACATGACAAACACCAAAAAGCAGAACATTTCACAAATCTAGAGGAAAAACATTCAATACTATTATTATATTGAGTAAAATAAAGTAAAACAAATAAACATTGAAATGTGTTTTAACTGAGAATGTGAACAAAATAAATATTGCATATAATTATCACAATATAAAAATATATCTCAAGGATCATTAGTGTTTTATTGCCCAGGGTTGGCCCTAACCCACATAACATAGTCCAGTTGATTCTGTGGTTGTAAATGCATATGAAATAGCAATGATCTGTTATATAGAAATAACTGACTTGTTTTCCACCAATGACGAATCAGAATCAAGAACTCAACAATGCCATGTAATAATGAAAATAATATAATAATAATAATAATATGTGTCATTGTATCACCTGTGTGTGGGGATGTAAATTGTTTTGCTAGTAAATAATGTTATAGGTTTTCATTACATAGGGCCTGAAGAACCAGTCCAGGATTAAGCTGAACATTGTCAGATGTCCCCCAGTGACCACCGTACTCATCAGACGGCCAGACCTCCGTTACCAGCTGGGTTTCAGTGTCCAGAATGGCATTGTGGGTAGCACTGTGATACCTACTCTGTTCTGACATCTAATTGTGTTTTTACTTTAGTTAATCCTCTAGAAGTCATGTCATATGTGATGGATGACATTTTACTCAAAGTGTTTCTCTGTCTCTCAAACAGATCTGTAGCCTTATGCGTGGGGGCATCGCTGAACGGGGTGGGGTCAGGGTGGGCCACCGCATCATAGAGATTAACAGCCAGAGCGTGGTGGCCACACCCCATGAAAAAATAGTCCACATCCTGTCCAATGCTGTGGGAGAGGTGAGACATGAAGACTGCAAACTGTGGAAATCAGTCAATGTATATGGTCCAGATTTTGGAAATGCAGCCTCTGTTGTCTGGTGATATTTTAGATTTAGAAAGAGATACTGTGTAAAACATGCAAAGTGAAAGTTTTTTGAAAGTTTTTGTATTTTCTTATACTAATTTAAGTTTGTATGTTTGACTTGACATTTTTAGATGGGTAATGTGTGCGTTTTCTTATAGATAACCCAGAAGACTCAAATCAAGCGCAATATTGCCCACAATATGACTTTTTCATAAAATCGTGAACTGGCTCCTAACAGAACTGTTGGGGTTAACCCTAACCCTCCACCTAACCCTAAGGCTTATATCTAAAGGTGACTGTGCTTTTGGTGTCAGAGCCTCAGATTTGGAACAACCTAATCAGTAACCACAGAAGCAGGAACTTCTTTTACATCACTTTTTAAAACACATTTTACAGACTTGCTTTTATGTAATGTCATACTTTTATTAATTTTTTTATTTTTGTATTCTGTATTCAGGTATTTTACAGCTTTTAAATTGCCTTATGGGATGCTATCTTTTATTGTTTTGTTCCTGTTGTCTTATTGCTTTTATTTTTTAATGTGATGTTGATGTCTTTTATTCTATTTTAATAACTTTTTTTCCTTTTTCTTACTGTATATCTGAATATATCTGAATATATCTAAAAGGCATATATATAGTATAGTATGTATAGTACCAGTTTATGAACTGCTCTGTTTTTTCTCCTTCTTTCCACTTGTGTGTGTGTTTGTGTCTCTCAGATCCACATGAAGACGATGCCTGCAGCCATGTACCGCCTCCTGACAGCTCAGGAGCAACCTGTTTACATTTGATGAGACAAAAGCCCTGACTTCACACACACCCTTTAAACTTCCCGTCACTCCTCCCTCACCTCCTCCCTTTGCCCAGCTCCCCTGAGCATCCTGTCATAATCGAACTTTTGACGTACACAAGTGGAGGACTACAGCAAGCTGTCAGTAGAACTGTTCTGTAGCTCATCTTTTAGTGACAGCAACACAGAAACCTAAATGATTCATGTTCATTAAAATATTTATTTTCTCTGGCTACATGTAGTATTACAGGTGATTTACAGCCCATCCTCAGCTCCTAGTAGAGCCCTAAATGAACTAAACCAGTGGCCCAAAATGTCAAATTTTATGCTTTGATCTGTTATGTTCATTTTTGGTAACAAAGACAGTTTGGTTTATCTCATTCTTCAAAACTAATAACTGACAACAGTTATGTCACATGCTGGGAACTGAACACAAGAGGCTGACCCCTGATTTTCATACCCTGACTCTGACTCCGACTCCATGTTGCTTTTTAAAAGTGTCCAATTATGTTCATCCACCACATCCAGCCTATGTCTGTTGTTAAGTACACCTAAACTTTCACAAAGGGCTGAGTATCATTAAAAAAAATACCTTGAAACCTTAACTTCTATACCCAGTTTCCCATTTTAACAAACAGACAATTAAATTACACATTACGGTATCAATCTTTAGTTATTTTGTTTCAGCTCATTTACATTTTTATACACTCATAGCAGTTTCATAACATGAAGTTGTCTGTTATAGGGCTGGCCAATATGGTCAAAAATATTATTTTAACATTTTCAGTTGAAATTGATAATTATCCCTGTTTCTTTCTGGTTTAAAGGCTGATTTTTGGTCCTGAGTGAAAGTTAGATGGTTATTTATAACCATCTAACTTTCACTCAGTTTTAAATTATTTGTAAAAACGTTGAAACAAGAGATAAACAATGCACAACGCAACAAGATGTAAATTACATAAAAGACACAAGATGAAAAAATGTAGAAAAAGATGCAACAAGATGAAAACAGTGTAAAAGACATAACAAGACACAAATGTTGTTAATGACAAAACAAGACTAAAGTGTCAAAGGACATCAAGAAGTAATAAGATAAAAACTATAGTCTTTGGATTTTGCAACATTAAATCAAAATAAAAAGGGTAAAGGTTAAATCACTAAAAACAGAAAATGAGTGCTTAATCAGTTCTTATTAGACAAGATAAAAACAATTGTCTTTTATCTGACAATGTATACAAAAAAACCCTAAAGACCAAAGAAAAAATAAATAATAAAACTAAATAATTATTGTTTTATCCCCCAGCTCTAGTCTGTTAACAACAGAATTAATACAAATGTATAAAAGCCATTTATCCATGCTGATGAGATTTGATCCATATGTATTCAAATCTGATCTCAAACAATATGAGGCATTTTTCGATACTGAATAGTAATTCGATCGGTGCTATAAAAGGTAAATATTTAGTACCCAGCCCTATCTTCATGTCATAACTCTGTGTCATCGGACCAAGCTTGTCCAGGCTGATCTGAAATCTCCCTCTTCCCACCCTCCTGTTACTGTTAGGTGCATATACAGTAGTGTGCTGGTGTACTTGGCACAACACAGAGTGAATCCTGCTGACAAATGAGTGTGTGAACACACAACCACCTGTCATCACATTTCACATGGTCGCACGCTGCAGCTCCAACATGATAGCTTTCCATAACTACTGTAGTTTACTGATTCAGTAGTAGTTGTGTTTCCATTCCATTCACTTAATATACGCCATCTGTAGATAGAACAAAACACTCCTGACCACCAGCAATGGTCCAGTCAGCATGTAATAACCTCCATTAAACTTCCAGTCCTCAATGGACCAGTGTCAACCTGTTTGAACAAGATGCAGGAAAGGATCTCTTCTCTTTCCCTTAAATCATAAAAGCAAAACACTCGACCTGTACATCTACACACAAACTGTAACCATAAACTGTAATTGAACCCAAGTAATGTGAAGTGAGCCTATTGCATGACACTGTATGTAGATATAACAAGGTCAGTACTGTAAGGGTTTATTGCACTGCCTAACATGTGTACACTGTATATCCTCTAAACATGAACACTCATACAAACATACACACAACTCCTAATCCTGGAAATAATAGCTTGTCTGGCCCAGATAAATGACCGCTATATAAAGTTACTCTGTCAACTCCATAAGTTAACTCTTGCATAGTAAATCCATTACAGTGGGCATTTCCACAGCACTAATTCCATCATTACAACAACAGATTGATGCAATATTCACCACACTGTTATTATGAGTTTCCTTATTAGCATTAATGTTACTAGTCCTAGTGAGGCAGTAGTCATGTATTTCTGTAACAGGAAAAATGTAGGAGGGCTGTATTACTGAGAATTATTGAGGGTTGGGTTCGTCTTAAAGCCTGTGAAAAATTGGCTTGAAATAGTGACCATGCACATATGATATCAGAGTTAAGTAAACAGACACTGGGAGCTGGCTCCAAAAAGGTCTGGCTCCCATAGACTTCCAATGAACTCAGTAATACATTGAAGTCAACTGTTTTTTTCCAGACTCATTCTGATCTCATTTGTTTTATTTGGATCCTCTAATAGCTCCATTTTTGATAAGATTTTAGTGTGAATAGAAGGCTTTGCTAGCTGCTGTGTGAGGAGAGATTTTATTATAAAAGCACAAGCTTTTAATGTGAAACACGTGGAATCTTTTTACATTTCTTGATAGTAGCTTAATGGTGGTAAGTCCTCTCTGTAGTGTACTTACTACAGGCACTTTTTAGCAAACTAAATCCTAAAAATTGCAGCTAATTGTGAAGTAATTCTGTTCATACATTTCCCACAAATTAACCTAATGTCATTGTGATCACCAAAGACCTCTTACATACATGTAGCATTGTTTAATAACCAAACTGTAGATATATTGTGTTTAATGTTACATTTTGTGAAAACTGGCATTTGTATGGTTCTCAAAACTGTAAGAAAACATAATTCAGTTGTTATCTTCTTAACAGGAAAGTATTTTCATTACAACAGGGATATTTTACATGGATGGGAAATATATCAACAGATTCATAACATTATTTCAAGCGATAAAGCTGAGCATTGTACATGTAACACAGCAGACAGTAAAGTTAGTTTACATCACCTGATATGTGTAATGTGTATTTGGAATATTTTGTTAGTATTGCAGTAGTAGTGTCAGAGGGACTACATGTCACCGAGGAGGCTTACAGCCCACTCTGCCTTCACATCACACACTAAGAGTAAACGGCAGCAGTTCAGCACACGTTTACTACATGAAATGTAACTTACACCAAAGCTCTACTGAACAGGTAGTTCTCCCCAACTTACTTTACTTTTCTGTTATTACAATGCAAAATTATTCTTGGGTTCATCTCTTCTTAAAAGTGCAATGGATTTTTGTGATGGCTTTGTTTAGAAATGTGAAACAGCATTTTTGTTTTAGTGATTTTTACTTATTTTATGTCTTGATTTGTTTTGTGAAGTAACACTGTAGCTTGGTTTTGTTTTTTTATTTGAATGGTGCTTATAATAGGACTGGATGTAAACTGTCAAAATGCTGAAAGGGTGTTTCATCCCATTTTATTCACCACATGGAAACCACAAGATAATCCGTCTCAGTGTGTTTTACTGGTGTCCATTCTGTACAAGCTGATTTTATCCTACATGGAAACGGAAAAAGTCAGGAACCCAGTTGTAATAAATATGTTTCTGTAAAGGCAGTGGGATAAACATGAAAGACCACTGGTACGGTCTGTTATAAATTCTGTTTATTTTATTAATTAGTTGAATAATTGAATTGTCTTAAACAGAAACTTCTATTCTGTTTAAAGATCCAGTGTGTCAGATTTAGGGGTATTTAACTGCAGAAACCGAATACAATGTCCATAATTATGTTTTCATTAATGTATAATCACTTGAAAATAAGAATCGTGTTTCATTACCTTAGAATTAGTTTATTTATATCTGTAAATGGAGTAGTTCGTAGTTCCACCATGTTTCTACAGTAGCTCTGAAAGGACTTGTTTTAACGTTTTATGGTGGGTGGCATCCAGCCTTAATGTCCATTACTGTCAGCCAGTGTCTATTACTCGAGATCCATCTTGGTTGTAAAACTGGTCTCAAGACCCCTTTTTGAAGGTCTTGGTCTCGTCTCACAATCTAACATATTTTTACTGACTTGTCTTGGACTCTGACTCTGACAGAGGACTTTTGATTTTATTTCAAGAACAGTCAAGACCACAACTGTACAGATATCACTAAATTGCCTGTGCATTCTCTGATTTCTTCGGGGGAGACAGAAAATCTTTTGTAATAGAATTTGTCAACTTAAATCACAAAGGTATTTACGTAACAACAGCACCCAAAAGAAAACACACAGTAGTGCAACACTTAATGAGACAGATGGAACATGCAAGAGACACTAAGGTTAACAATCTGCCTCTGTACCAAAACTCCTCAGAAATATCTTCACCCAAAGAGATTTGGTGAATATTAGCTATACATATTTGCCATCTATGTATATACTGTATGCTACAGAATTCTAGGTGAGCATGACACCGAATTTGGTTAGCATATATTGAGGGATGTAGCTAATGCAGTGTTAGTTTTGTGAAAGATTGAAGGAACATAATATGTGGTGACAAACATTTACATTTTTTTGCTCCTAATAAACAATGAGACAGGAAGTCTATAATGTCCTTCCTGTGTATCTGGTCTTGGTTATGACCTTGTCTTTAGTGTTTAGGTGGTCTTGATTACAACACTGTTGTCACCTATTATGACTGGATGTGGACAAAAGTTATCTCCTTAACTTAAAAGGCCAAAACGGACAAAACAAAGACTGGCTCTAATGAAGATCTTTAGAGTTTTCAGAGGCTACCATAGGGAAAGATGAGGACGGTATTCAGTTGGTTGCAATCTGCAATCTCGCCACTAAAGATTACACACTGAACCTGCAAAATAAGGTTGTGTTTTTTGTGTGTTAGATGTGCCTAAAACACCTGATAAAGTGAATTCTGTCTCGCGCAAAAAGTGAAAGATCTACAGTTGATAAGTTGTATTTAAGTGCAGCAACTGAAGTTTAATGCGATAAGCAGTTGGCCTGTTTCCGGATCTGTGGTGAACAGTGCACCTCTTTCCTCCCTTTTACAAGCTTATGTGGCACTAAGCCAACTCCAGTTCTCTAATTGTCCTGTGGGACCTATGTGTGAACAGGACTTGTGTTGGAATGTAAGGCTGAACTGTAACATGTTGCTGTATCCCCCCCAACTTCAAACCCACTGCCCGTTCCAAATGTCTGTCCTCACTGATGATGCTCATATTGGCCTTACTATTTACTCTGACTGATGCTGAAGAGGGAAAAATGCGACAGCAGCCTTTGTTGGACTTTGTTGGAGCCACATACGCTGTATTTTTCTTGCTTCTAGTGTATGTGTGCGTGTGTGTACGACTAATGTACTCCATGTTCAAACAAAAACCAGCTGGATATATAAAATACACATATAGACAGACTATATAGAAAAGTATGTAAAGGTATATAATTCTAATGGATGTTTTGTGTATTTGGGGTGGCCATATAGGCAAGCTTCAGTCAATAGAAAGCAATGTTACAGAGAGTAGAGGGTAGACATTCATGTCAAATGGCATTCCTGTAAATAGAGTATACAGCTAGAGCACAAGGTAATTTAAGGTGTGTGTGATATCTTGCTCTGTCAGGGACTGTAGCCTAGCAAGACACAATGAGCTAACCAACTAAACAAGTACTTGAAACTGGTGGCAGAGTTGAACAAGTATTTCCAAGTGCACTCATTTTGAATGTAACTGAAATATTAAATGTGTCTAAAGATGAAGAAAAAAGACATATAAAACAGTACCATTTCTGCAAAGCAGCAATGTTTATTTATTGGCTAGCTTTTCTGTGATGTTATATCTATTAGAGCTACATTCCTGTACAAGAGCCAGAATGTTTGTAACAGTATTTACAACAATAAATGACTTAAAAATGAGTGTTCAATCACAATTTCAACTCAGTGTCAACACAGGTGTTGTTCAAAGGTTGTCCTCAACATGCATGGAGACCATAAAATGCAATGAAGAGAAATTTGGACAAATGTTCTTCCTTCAGTGAACTTGAGCAGATCACAGTCTGACAACAGTTTCATTGTGATCCAAGGTAAAATGTTCAAAATTCTTGTTCTGCTAAACTGCTGACAGCCATTTCTGGATACATGTGTGTAAGAAAGTAACAAATATAAACTACACAAATGGCATATCAGAGAAAATATTAGCAAGAGGTGTTTGTCAAGGAGAGCACTTTGATGTCATTCAAACGTTGCTTGACACACCATTGCTTTGGAAGCACACACCTAATGATTATTCACTATCTGAGACAGTTACAGATCAGAAGCTTGCACCCAATGTGGGGATCAAGCCCACAACTGTGAGATGAAGAGTCTCATGCTCTACCGACTGAGTATGAGTAGCATTCACACTACTTTTGTTTTTAACAAAAGATGGATGACCATTGAGTTGGAAGCACGCAAATAATGATTGTTCACTATCTGTCTCTGTCTCTTGAAGAACATGGACACTGTTCCCAGGAGTGCCTGCCTGCTAAACCGCTTCAAAACAACAAAGTTCCCAGAGAACCGTTTGCCACACGCTCCCACAGGAAGCCCTCATGTTGGCACATCGTACCCCTGGAAACATGCACTTTAGGACCTTGTGTACTTCATGGCTTTGAATGTGCCACCCTCTTAGTGACGTCATCCAGTGATCTAAACAAGCCAACCAGGTGCTGGATCTGAGTGCAGCCAACTTGGGAATGCCCAAACCACCATCAAAGAAGCTGGCATACAGCAGACCGTTTGCACCAAATGGAACCAGATGGAACCATTTCCTCACTCACGCATGTCCCTTTCACAATCACACAAAATGGTCCTGCCACACATACCGTGGTCGGCCATATAAATCAACCTTGGGATGGCATACACCCGCAACATTTCGAGTCTCTGGGATGGTTTGAGGGGGCCCTTGATATCCTAAACAAGAAGTCCCAGATGGATGAATGCTTTTCCAAGGGTTCACCTGGATGCGCAGGTACTTCACCGACTCCTGTGAGCCAACCACGTGGATGGGCTCACAATCAACTTTGGGGCTACCGGATCAAAGATAGAAGCTATGGCATTTTGACCGGTTAGTCTGCAAACTCGAAGAGAACTTCCTCAGGATCTTCAAGTTGGCCTCCATGCTTTCCCACAAATCACTCAGAATGACAAGATCATCCACATACACCAGAGCCGATACCTTCTTGCTGTCGCCCAAGGTGTACCCCGTACCCCTCTCATCCAACATGTGTATGAGAGGATCCAGGGCCAAGTTGAAAAGCAGAGGTGACATGGGATCACCCTACTTAACCCCCACCCTGAGCTGGATCTTGTCAATCATGCAAGTAACCGTCTTCACAACAGTGTAGCAATTCCTGTAGTAGTTTCTGATGAGACCTCTGATCAACTCATCAATTCCCTGTCTCTCAAGAACTGCGGCGATGTGGAGAGACTGTATTGAAGGCTTTGGCAAAGTCAATCAAGATGACAGCCAGCGACTTCCATTGCTTTTTTGCACGTCTTCATCAGCCCATCAAGAATCAGAAGGTTCTCGGAGCAACCAGGGACGTCGAGGAAGCCGCACTGACGAGGGTGGATAGGGCATGCAACAGTGAGCCTGCTTGTGAGTATGCCAGAGAATACTCCCAGGAGCACAGAACTGATGGTAATTGGGCACCAGTTCTTCATATCACCTTGCAGTTGCTGGTCACCACTCTTTGGGAACAGCGTTGTCCTACTCCCCTTCAGGCACAGGGGGATCTTCCTGCTGAGAACAATGGAGTTAAACAAACTGGCTAACTTAACTCTGGTGAGGTCCCAGAGAAGTAGGTTATTCCATCGGATACCGTCAAGACCAGGTGCCCCATCCTGGTTCATCCTCCTCAACTCACCAAGTACCTCTGCTGGGGCAATAGGGGAGTAGAATGGGGAGTTGTCTACAGGAGGTGCAGCTGCAAACTGACCAAGCTTACGCAACTGGTCTTCTCGCTCCCAAATGTTCTTATATGTAATGGCAACCAGGGAGCTAACTTCAGCAATTACTTCATCCATAATTGACATTTTCACATTAAATCTGATAAATTTATCCTCATTAACAGGTTACGTTCCACGGGTGTTTAAAGTTGCTGTTATTAAACCTATTCTGAAAAAGCCAACTTCTGACCCAAGTGTTCTAGCAAATCATAGACCTATTTCCAATCTCCCCTTTCTCTTCAAAATTCTTGAAAAAGCCGCCTAACCCTAACCCTTACCCAATTTGAATATGCCAACGATCAGTTATCCACCCAAACTAAGGTGATTCATGGTGTCCCACAGGGGTCTGTACTTGGACCAATTCTTTTTACTCTATACAGGCTGCCATTAGGTGATGAAGCATGGTGTAAGTTTCCATTGTTATGCCGATGATAGGCAGCTTTATTTATCTATGAATCTGGATGAAACAAATCACCTAGTAAAACTCCAAACTTGTCTCAAAGACATAAAGA
>JAPQRN010000027.1:508762-526098 GCA_037367275.1 Coranthus polyacanthus
TATATGACAAACTAAGATTGTCCATGACCTAAGATCGCCCAGTTCCAACTCAGAGATACTAAAACAAATGCATTATAGGACTCGTCAGGAATCGATAAAGAATCACAATGACACAGAATCAATAATGGCATGGGAACCAATAAAATATCAATTGCTATCCCTATCTTCACCTATGGTCAAGAACGGGGTAATGACCAAAAGAACAAGATGGCAGATGCAAGTGGCCGAAACAGTTAAATTATTCTGCAGGGTGGCCAGTCACTCGCCCCATCTCACCCGACTGAGTGAGAAGGGGCTGGAAGCAGGTCTCGTGTAGACTCCTCCACACTGAGAGGTGCCAGTTGAGGAGGTTCAGACACCTTATAAGGATTCCTCCTGGCTGACTGGTAGATGTTTACAAGGCAAGGTAGATGTTACAGCCAACTGGGCGGAGGCCCTGGGGGCCGACCCAAGGTTCACTGGATAGATTATATCTGTGGCAGTGGTTGGGGATACAACAGGATAACTGGAGGAAGTTGGTGTCTCTTCTCCCCCAGTTACTACTGAGACCCAGAAATGAACCAAGTGGTTTGGAGAATCAATGGATGGATAGTCCAGTCAATGTGCAAACGTTTGTGCGCATGACATATTTTACTTCTGATGAGAAAATAAATCCAAAACAAATTTAGAGCCTCTTTACTGCTGAAATGAACCAGAAAGACATATGTCAAAGAACCAAGAGTTACAGCTGTCACAGATGAGTTTAAAAAGTGTGTTATCAGAGAAAATAACTCTAAAAAGGGAATGAGATTAAGAGAATCTACTCGCTACAGTAATTCAGTGAGCTGCCTCGTGGCTACAGACATTTGACCCAAGAGTAAACCTTGTTTCACCAAATAGGATTTTGTGTGGCAGAGACTATGTAATATTGCTTTCTTTGAACAGCCTTCAAAATTTTCCATTACCATCTTTACCAAACATGTACTCACCCATCCTGGGAAGGCTGACCAAGTAGGAACTCTCTGACAGAGGTCTCGCAGAATTCGGATGATGATCACACAGGATTGTAGTCCATTGGCTCTAGCCTTTTGATGCAGTAAAGTTAGGTTAACGGAGTGACCAAGAGTGACAAGAGATGGACCAAACATGGAAATCAGTTCTGTCATAGAGGTCCAAACACTACTGTGCATAATGGAAGCTCGAATATGGTTTGATGTGTATGAGCCATAACAGTTTGCAATCAGCTGCCATTCCCAGTAGTCTTGTACCTCACAGTTAGTAAGGGAGTTCAAAGTTTGCAAGATGCACAAGAAATGAGGACTTTCCTTGCCATCTTCTAAACCCTGACTCCACATTTATCCAGGTATCTCACAAACAGGTACTTAAAAGTACAAGAGTACACCTGAGAGGAGAGTATAGGGACTGAAAGAGCCAAGGAAATCTGCTTTTCTTTGTCTGTGGTTTTGCTTAGGTAGCAGAATCACAGGAACAACTCAGATATTCCTTTTTCTCTCAATCCCCATTCTACAAAAAATATAGAATAAAAACAATACAAAAGTTGCACAAAAAGCACTTCTTGATGGCACAACCTTGTGCAAATTATTGTGCAGCCTTATGGAATTACATATTAACTATAATGCAGTACTGCATTAAAATTGAAAAAATACAAGGATGCCAGTTCCTTGCTAGAATAATTTGTCAAATAGAGATGAACTTGCATTTATGACAAATATGTATAATTGGAGATTAACCAGATCATTATTGTAATAAGTGACATCCTTGAATATTTGTTTTGATTACAATCATAGTTTTCCTTGTTATTATAAGATGAAAACCAAATGTGTAAAACACAAATAAATAATAAACAAATAAATAATGCATCTCATAAGGCTACAATAAAAAAGTAAAATGATGTTCCGAACCTGGAACCACTTAGCGTGGCGCAGAGCAGCCAGAGCGTCAAGGCATATTTGTCTGTCCAAGACGTCCGCTGGGTCTTTCACCATACCCGAGGTTACATCTAAAAATGGATTTGAAGTGTCAAAATGGTGATGAGGAATGGGTGTTTGACCAGGTCAGCAAGGCTGGCAAAGAACAAACACATTGCCACACATACCAAATGTTTCCTTCTGTGACAACCTACGACTAACTGCTGGGCATTTTATAATTTCAAATTTAAATGAGTATGAAAACCAAGATGTGTCAAAGTAAATGGATAGACCTAGATTCAAATATTTATTTTACTCTGTATGGAGAATAAATTTGCCAACTCCTTGTATAATAGTAATAAACAAAGAGCAACAATATAGCTACATTTACATGGGTTTATGCCCACAAATGTTATGAAGCCAATACCATTTTATCAGGTTGTGCTGTTCAGATTATTATACCGTCATTAATAAACACAGGCATTTTAGTAGATTTTCTTTGTTTGAGTATTGGGGCAGAGGAATTCTGAATTAATATAAAAAATAGTGGGAACTAAAACTGAAAGCATGAGAAATAAAAGACAAATGACCAGTAGGGACTGACCTGATAAAAACGTGGCATGGCTATGGTAGGTGTGGCAAGGTTTTTGGGACATGAGAAAACCTTGGTCAAAAATCCTTCCGGAGATATTGGGCATTACTAAACCTCTGATGGGAGACAATGTCTAGAAAATGGATTTCATTTTGTTCAAAGGAAGGTCTTTCTGCTGGACTTGTAAATATTACTACAAATACACAAGAGGCAGCAATGGGTGCAAAGAAGAGAACATGATAACTACCAGCAAACAAGGGTTAGGATATAACTGCATGCATGCCTAGCACCAGTAGGTTGGAATAAGACCCCAACAGTCATTGTATACCAAAGGCTGTACTCAGGTCCAAACAAGTATTCCTCTGTCATAGCCTTCTTTCCTTTACTTTTATGATACCTGATTTTAGCAATCTTCAACAATCATGGTTTGCTACAACATCTTTCCAGTTTCAATTTAATCAAAAGAAAATTGTCAGTGAAATTAAAAGAACTCAGGATACTTTCATTTTTGCTGTTATCAATCTAAATAAATCCACATTGAGCCCGATTTTGATTATGTATGTAAAAGAAAATGCCAATCTACTCAGGGGAGCACTTCAGAACGGGGGACCTCAGCATGGTGAGCTATTCACCAGAACACAAAAGATTTGTTTCCTGTGGGGATATAAGTAATTTCTTCTCCCTGGCTGTTTGGGATTCTTTGGCCAGATTTTGACTTGAGAAAGGTTGAAAATTTCAAATTTGGGGAACAGAAGCACCACTTGATGTTCATCTATCTTCTGGAATTGCTTTTTTGTGGTTTTGTTTTAATAAAGTTTGGAGACTGTACTGATGTACTGCACATCTTCCATTGTTTATAAGTGACTATAAAATGGAAAACAGAATCCCCTAGAACACAGGAAACAAAATAAAATCTCACCTAGGAATAACTAGACTTAACACAATGCAAACAATGATCATGCTTTTTAAAAAGGATAAAGATAGCATTTGAGTGGAAAGAGTTACATAGCAAAAGGCCTAAGAGCAATACTGCTGGCACTCGTCCCTTTGATCGTATTCTCGTGGGGCTCACACCTTAGACCAGTTAAAACCAGATCAGCTAAATCTAATTCTTCTAATGATTTAACAACATTAAACTTGTCTGGGTCATAGGAACTGTGCAAAACAAAAACTAAAGGACATCACAAGAAATTCTTAAATATGAACTTCTGTTTGTCCTTTGATTCTTAAGTTCAAATGTATCATATATGAAAAAGCAAGGATAACTAGATTTAAATCTTGCCTGTGCCAGCAGGAATGTGCTCTTCAGGTTATCAACAAACATTAAAACCAGTTTCAGAGGGAAGTAGCAGAAAGACAAGAAAAAGTGCAAAGGGGAGATCTGTGGTGGGTTTTCCAACCTCCATCCCGGCCATTTTCCTCTCTGATGACCGGTGATGTCAATGTGATTGTCACTTGCATCTTTGGCTCAGAACAGGACGTGAGAATGATGGCTGCTTCCTGGATAGATCCCTTGACCTCATATTTTTCAGGTGTTACCATCTGGGAAGAAATGGTGTAGACGTTAACATTATTCCATTAGTCCATCATACAGAAAAGGATGGTCATTTGACCATGGCAAGTCAGGAATATTTCAAGTTGGTGTAATCTATATTCAGTGGCCAATTTATTAGGTACAGCTGTTATTGTGTATAGCCAGCATCAAGGTGGGAAGGCTCAGGATGACTTAAGGATTTTTATGAATATTAACACCACCATCGTCATGTGTTACATACCAATTAAGTCATATCATTCAGTTTAAAGAGATACACTAAAACATGCTTTTTGCACTGTAAATACATAAACCTACATCTGTTATTCAAACAGTAAAAGGCACACCGATGTTAAAAGGTCCAGTATGGAAGATTTAAGGGGTGTTGGGAGGATCCGCAATGGCTTCATTTTGGAGCAGAGTCCCTTGCTGCTTGGGAGGATCTAATTACAGCATTGCTTAGAGTGAGCTGTATATATCTATTGAGGGAGCTTGCCATATTTCTACAGTAGCTCAATATGGAATATTCAATATTCCTCTTAGGTTGGGTAATGTTCAAGTCCACTTACCAAATATCTTCCACCCGTGCATGTTCACACATACCATCAACCCATGCAAAATCCAATTATACATGCTGCCTACATAGGCATTATTTAGAGCAAAGAAATGTCTTAGTAGGCAACTGGCAGGTACCTACTAAAGTGGCCACTGAAGTAATTAAATGTGGTATAAAATTTGTTAAGATAGTACTGTTAGTTGTTTAGGAAGGTGCTCCACAATTCGGGTGAGAAGGCCCTTGGTGGGCTTCTCAGAGCAGAGCAGGACTAGGTTGACATTCTTGTCCCCACGAAGAAGCAAGCCTTTGGCCAAGACTCCCACTCTCATCACTCCTTTCAGGGCTCTACAGTCATGTCAAAAAGCACAAAGCACAATAAGCAACAGTTAACTTGTTACAAATACAAACACATACAAATACATTCAAAATTTCAATCACATATTGACATAATGCGTGACACTGTCACCATGGCAACGTTGAACTATACATGTGGTAAATTAGAATCAAATCAGTTGAGTTTTGACCGAGATATGAAGTCAAGTCAGATCTTAGGTTTCCCCCATCTGCCAATTCTCACTTTATCCCCTCATTAAGCATAACTGGTTGAATTAAGCTCAATAGTATGCAGAAAAGCACATCACATGTAAGATCCCAAGCTGTGTAAAGAATGCCCTATATCTGTGAATCTGCTGTGTGTCAGAAATAGGAATACTGTGCAAATGTGAATATATGAATCCACATATCACACCTATCTTTAGGGGGTTCTTTCTTCTCTTTGTCCTCATCCTTGGTCTTGTCCTGGTCTGTAATTATGTCTGAGACCAGTTTCAGGGCACGTTCTGTGATTGACACAATCTTCTGGATAGACTGAAGCTCATCTTCTGAGGGGTAGATGGCTGCATGCTTGGTCATAACATAGCGGTCATCTGAAGAATCAGGACGCCTTTGGGGCTGAAAGACAAAAATGTAATATTGTGTTTCGAAAGGTTCTTTTAGCTACAATGTTCCAACACCTTTAAAAAAGTAAAGATACAGAGGCTTGTAATAATTGATATTTAAAATGTAAAAATCATAGAATACAAAAGAAATACATTTAAATCCTATTGCTTAATAGCACCTTACCTTTAAACAAAGATTCTCTCCTGTGAACTACAGTTTTACAATAAAACCATCAAGATCAAAACTGACTGTCAGCTTGAAACACACACCAGAAATAAGAACAAAACCCAGGCCTATATGTTCAAGTGAACCAACAAGGCCATTCAAATTAAAGATCAGATCTTAGAAGGAAATAATTTCTTATATGCACCAATATAAATGATAACAATAATAAATAAATGTTCCAAGTTCAACTCCCAACTGAATTTCCACAACATACATGCTCAAATCTGTGATTATAATGGAAACTATGAAAAAACATACTTCATAACCATCATCAACAACAACTTGTTCTAGAGTTAAGGTCTAGTGGTTAAAAACAATTTTGACAGTGATGCCCCCCCAATGCCATTTAGTAAAATCGTAGATTGTTGTGGTTTTAGGAGGCAGCACTTACCACCTCCAAAGTATTGCCTAAACAGAGGTATGTAACAGGACATAGCACCAGCTTATGGACATGAGCAATATAGTATGCATAAGCCCAACTATAGTATGAAGACCTACCACAAGACCCTGAGGTTGTGGACCAGGCATTCCAGGGCGAACTCCAAGCAGACCAGGAGGGCCAGGAGGGCCTTGCTGATAGGCTCCATCTGGCATACGTCGTCGATCATCCCAGTGGTGCTGTTCCTCCTCCATACGTCTCCAGTACATGTCTTCTTCATAGCGCCTGAAAATGTAAACCAGATTTTTTCCAGATAGATGGGGCCCTCAGTGTGAACAAAGGTTGACAAAGTTTATTAGGTAGTTTGACTTGACATTTGTGTTTATTTGTTTGCTGGTGTGTTGTCCATTGCATGTACAAGAAGAAAAAAGAAAAAACACAGTCCTACTAGGGTTGGGCGATATGGCTAAATAAACTCATATGTCAATATCCTTTAGAGAAATGCGATATACAAACACACAAACATGATACATGATGTATAGTATCTTATAATCCATTAAACAGTATCCTGTTGTGGTTTTAAAAATAATTAGAAAAAAGGTCCCTTAATACATCCATGAGGCATATCCACCGATCTGTGCTCTAGCAGCTGATCAATGAGAAATGACTCCGCCTCCAGCTGATTGGACTCACTCTTCCTTCTGTTCAGTCTCATGCATCATCCATCGTGCACAAGAACAGCAAAATTGACTGGTACTGTTGTGCAGACATGTAAAGGAGTAACTTCATGACCTGCAATATTAAAGTTTTATTCACCGAATTTCACATACTACACTGTACCATTGGAAACCCAACTCTACAGGCACTGGGTAAGGGTCATGTAACATTACTGGCCAATTGGTGTTCTTAATACAAACTGCTTTAAGTTACATTTAAGATACCAACATCAAAATGTTGTCTTGGTAAGAGCCATGTTGCTCTTTTTGTTCATTCTCCTCCCATCATTTACTTAAGCATGAGTTTCATGTTTTATCAAGGTAAGTCAACATGTTTTAACAATGTGTTATCACTTTAAAATGTGAAATATTATCACGTTTTAACATCATAAGGTATTATTTTATAACGTGATAAGATTGTATGCCATAATAACTTGAAAATATCTGTTATAACAAAGAACTTTTCATGTATGTGATATATAATACTTTTCATGTTATATTTTTCCACCTGGCAGGAATACGCTTCCATAGAAAACAGGATTCTCTAGTTCGGCTACTGTAGAGCCATATGCAACAGCACTATCTTCTGGCCACACAACAGAGCCTAACTTATCTGCTCCAAACCAGTTTATGGAAACACACGTTTTCTTTTTTGTGACTTTTCAAAAGCTGACATCAAATTCCCTTGACCTTGTATGGAAACACAGCTACTGTCCTGGGGTGGGACTTGACACCAAGTTAGAGTGTTCCTTTGGCTTGCCTCTCCCTCACTGAGTGAGAGAAAAAGGTGAGCTGCTCTACCTGTAAACTAAAGACTACGTGGAAAGAAATGCAAGTTGTCTCGCTATTTCTGTTAAGAGTAGGTCACTGCCTGCTGCAATCATTTCAATTCATTATGAGACTCTGGCGGGTCAAACTGGACTATAGCAGGCTTCACTGTACAAACTCCTTTGCAGAGGTAAAGACGTTAAAATGACTTGCTAAAAATACTTGACAGCCATTAATATACCTGAACAGCCCATCCAAGTAAAGTCTGAAATTCTGGAAAAGAAATCATACCGCATTTCCATTCTCCAGCGCTCCTCCTCTTCTCTTCTTCTCCAGTACTCCTCTTTCTGCATCTGCTTTCTCATCTTCTCCTCTTGAATCTTTCTGGCTCGAATACTGGGTTTCACCTCCACTTGCAGATCTGGGTTCACCTTTTTCTGAAAAACAAATCAGTCAAAAAATATCAGGGTGTAAAAAAACAAAAAAAAAACAAAACATACTTAAGAAAAACATGTTAAAATATTCCAAGGGTGTCAACCATGTCAAAACAAGAAATAGATTTTTATGCTGCCAGACTTCACAATGACTGACATGGATATAAAAATGATATTGAGAACATCATCAGTTCACATTTTATTAGACTTTTGGTAAATAACCATTAAATTACAGCAGGGATGATGGCAATCATCAGCTTTCATGAGTCATTAAAGCAACAGGACAGTTTATTTTGGTCTATAAAGATGACTCACTCTTCTCAATGTGTAATACAACACCAAATATACACCTGCCAGTGGGTGGGATATTTTAGGCAGCAAGTGAACATTTAGTCCTTAAAGTTTGTGTTGGAAGCAGCAAAAAGCACAGCATAAGGATCTGAATAACTTTGAAAAGGGCCACATTGTGACAGTGACAACTGGGTCAGAGCATCTTCAAAACTGCAGGTCTTCTTGGGTGTTCCCGGTCTGCAGTGGTTAGTACCTACAAAAAGTGGTCTGAGGAAGGACAACTGGATCTCAATCCAATCCAGCATCTGTGTGAACATAACATTATTGCCACTTGCCCAATATTGTGTAGGTCCTCCTTTTGCTACGAAAACAGCTCTGACCCGAGGCATGGACTCCACAAGACCTCTGAAGATATGCAGTGGTATCTGGCACCAGGACATTAGCAGCAGATCCTTTAAGTTGCAACATGAGACTTTTGTTTTTCCAGCACATCCCACAGAGGCGCAACTGGATTGGGATCAGGTTGTCCTTCCTCAGACCACTTTAAGTAGGTACTAACCACTGCAGACTGGGAACACCCAATAAGATCTGCAGTTTTGGAGATGCTCCGACCTTGTCATCACCATCACAATTTGACCCTTGCCAAAGATACTCAGATCCTTACGCTGCCCATTTTGGTGCTTCCAACAAATCAGCTTCGAGGACTAAATATTCACTTGCTGCCTAATATATACTACCTGCTGACAGGTGCCATTGTAATGAGATGGTCAACATTATGACCACTTCACTGGTCAGTGGTCACTACGTTATGGCTGATCAGTGTACATCAATCTCAGAATTTGAAACAAAGTAGGATACATTTTCTGCTTTGAGATATCTGTTAAATTAAAGTGCATTAAAATTCTTTGGAGTACAAAACATGTCAGTTACAAACCTTGTACTGCAGGCGATGCCTTCGACCTTTTAGATGCATTTCCTTTGCATTTGGATCATTGAAACTACATTCACACAGTTTGCAATGAAAGCGAATGACCTTGCCTTCATCATTTCGGACCTGGAAATAGTTTCATATATTATGCTCATGCTTTGTATGCACTTCTGCTAATTAATCATAGATTGCATTAGAACATGAAAACTTCTTTCACCTACCTCCTCAACATAGTCATGGCCAACAGGCTGGACGTCACTCTGCAATGCAGCCAGGGCTGATGTTGACAAAGTATCTGATATTTCTGTCTTAGAGTCTTGAGCACCTGAAGAGGGGGTGACAGGCTTAGGAACATCTGCTTTTATCTCTTCTAGCTTTGCTGTTGTCTGCAATTTATTTCCACCTGCAGTGAAAAGGAAACATCAATAAAGAATTACATTTCAACTACTAAACCACATATAATTATTTTGGAACATAAAAAGTGATTAAGTCAATTCCTTTTGAGGAAGCTTAAATCTCTTGACCACAGCAAGAAGTTCCTTTGTTGTTTTTTTTTTTAAATTAGGGAATATTAGCTAGGGTCCACCTTTATGCTATGCTCTGCTATGTGGTGCAGTATCACTGTGGAATAAAGACAGGAGCAATAAAATGATTAGGAAGGCTGTTCTGTCATTGGAAAGAGATACACAGACTAAATTAAAAAAAAGGTTTTAGATTTTGAAGACCATCCATGATACAGTGTTTGATGGACTTGGAAGCTAACTTAGTCAGTGATTAGTGATGTATCAGTGTTCTGCTCAATGATTCAGAAAGTCAGCAGACAGACTTTATTAAATCAACACTTCCACAGCACCTTAGGGGGTTCGAAAGGTACAAGTGAGACACACACACCCGCCCTCAACACCTGACTACTAACCAACAAAGTTGATCTTCGGCGTGTTGACTTTCTTTCCAGGTATGGCAGAAGTGGCAGTAGAGAGGCTGTTGGCTAATGGGTTCTTAACACTTGCCACACCACTGCTGACTATGTTGACTGGTTTCAAGTAGGGGGAGCTGGATGTTGCAGGGGAGGAGGAGGCAGCCAAACACAGAGAGGTAGTGGTGCTGGAGGTGCTGAGGGTAGAACTGATGGTCTTGCTGGAGGCAGCTGTGGTGGAGGATGATGTCTGAGTCACCATGCTCGGCTCAGTAGAGGGAATGGGCTTACCAAGTTTGGTATGAAGCTTCACAACCTGGAGAACAGGACAATTCAGCAGAAGACAACATTTTGTAGCCCAGTGTTTCCATTTGATATACTCACAACACAGACAGATTCCACTTTCATTTATTAATGATTTGTTCATCTGAATTTTATCATTTTAGACTGTATAGCTTATTCTCTTATTGTATTGTCTGTCCTATCATGTCCTCCTATGGAGTGTGCATTGTTTTTGATGTAATTTAAAAAAGGCCATGTCCACATCAAAGTTTGTTATAAAAATGCATAACTTTTGCTGTGTTTAAACCTAGTATCCACACTACTCTGAGGTTTTAATCTTCGGAGCCCCGTTTACCTTTTTCCTGTATTTTTCTCGCCTGTTTTCCTTTTGTATTAATCTGTTATTAACCTCAACTGGGTGATGCATATTCAAGTAATATACATTTTTTTTTTTTTAGAAAAACTTGGGACTCAGACTCAGAATATGCTGTTTTGATGTCACATGAAGTAATAGTCACGTGAAGTAATAAATAGTTGTAGGACTATAAACAGAAAATAAAAAATAAAAACAGACATTGAAAATCAAAGAAAGAAATGCAATTATAAAAAAAAAAAACACCAATATTTAAAATTTATTTGTTCTAAGTTTTGGCAGTCAGAGAAAAAAAAACTAACATTCTAACATCATCAGTAAATAATTATTCAAATTTTTCCCAGAAAAATCCTTCCATTTTTCGACTGTAGTATTTAGTATGTTTTTAGCCTTGTGTCATATTACTGTTCATACATTCATATTACATCAGTGCACCATACATATTCTGATAGTCCAGGTTTGGTGGAAAGATGTAGAATATATGGGTGTTCAGTGCAGGACTGAGGCTCTAGGCTCATGACAAACATTGAAAACTCTTTAAATGCAGTAACAGCTGATCTCAATCAGCTGATGACGTATCAACGAGCAGCAATCAGTGGCACTTTGATCTCACCTCATGAGAGATCCCTGTCGGGTCTCAAGTCCTCAAATAATGTCTAAGAAACAGGATAAAAACTCTGTCTACACCTATATGGGAAGAATCATATAGCCCTGTGCCAATATGTGTAATTATAGTGTTTGTTTCGGCAAAGAATTTAGAATCGCTCAAATGACTCTGCCTCTGTCTGTGCCCCTCCCCCGCTGCTGAGTCAGCGTGAGAGTGAAATGGCTGCTTGTGTCTGCCCGACAAGACATAGAAAACTACAAGTGCCACTACTATTGTACTTAAAGCAGGAAATGGGTTCTGGTTGGCCATGCCTGTCATCTGACAGCTATGATGTCAGAGTATGGCTGACATTGCAGGGAATGTAAACAGAGGAGACTGACAACTAGAAAAATTACAGTTTTTGACACAAAAACATGTTCAATATTGGATCTATCACTACAGATTTAATGTTTAAATATCCGGAAAAGACACCAAAGTTCACAGATGGATAAAAAGCCAGGAACAGAGTACAAGCACGTCCTTACCCTCGCTGGAAAGGCAAAAATCTCCTCTTCACTTAAAAAAAAAAAAGTAGGTTCTCTGACCTGCCATTCAAAATTTAGAGTCATGAAATGCGTGCACGACTGTTGTATACGGCAGAATGGTGAATATTAACCTTCCAGAAACAGACCCATTTTAGTTTGGAAACTCCAGGGTTGTGTGTTGTGATGTGGGGACACAAAAATGGAGACATGTAGAAACCATGATGCAGACATCCACATTCCCTTGCCTGATTGGTCCTACTATGTAGCCTTCCCTGATTCATTATGCCCCTTTCAACCACTGGCATCCAATTACTTTTGTGACTTTCAGTTACAGTTGAAAAGATTGCTTAAGTACAGTTAAAATCCTTGTAACCAAACATAAAAAAGGGGTGTGTGTATAAGCCAAGTCCAAAGCACAAAACAAACCCTTATGTCCATATAGTTGTGGAAAAAGTTCCGCTTTTCATAGAAGCTCATGTTGTATTAATACATTATCTAGATGGTGGAAATCTAGAACATCTCCTTATGATATTTTAAGATCGGCTACCACAGCAATAAGAGAGGTAAAGCCCTACTCTTATCCATACCTTCTGGTGCTTGGCTCCACGGATATGGGCTGCATATGCATCAGCCCCAGTACAGGAAACATCGCAAAGTTCACAGCGGAGCTGGTTTTGAGCACCACGGGCCAGTACCCCTCCACCACTACCACTGCTGGTGCTGCTACTCTGAGAAACCTTCAGGGCTGCTTCCTTCTTCTTGTGCTTCTGACCCTCGAGATGCTCCTTGTATGTCTGGTCCATTCAGTGATGAGGGAGACAGAAACATTGGTCAGTATGGTTGTTTACTTGTGAATACTGAATAGACAATTCAAACAGTGTAAATTGAAAAATAAATGTGAACCCCTCAGCTAATAACTTCAACAAAACCTAAATGGAACCAGGAAGTAGTAAACTTAAGAGTCCAATTAGTGTAACAAAAGTGGAGTTATGGGTTATAGCTTCAATCATCCACCAGCTACTATCAGTCTGTGTTTCTAAGTAAAAATTTTGAGTTGTGTATCTTGTCTCACATTAGACAGAAGAATGATAATGTAACACGGGGAGTGGGACAAATTAGTCACCAAGAGTTTAACTGCTTCATATATTCATCAGTCAACACTGACTTTAATGGTCTATAAATTAAACCAACAAGTGAGGGGCAGATATACTGAATGTTGAAGAGGGTCCACAGAAAAGAATGGTGGAATTTATTATTGCTTTTTTCACATTGTGAGATGGGGCATTTGAATGAATGACAGGACTGTGGGGCCTTGGCAGAGGTACAAACTTCATATTAAACTACCTAACGGCCATAAGTATCATGAGGAAGGGGCTCAGCCTTTATTTGAAAAATTCATTTTCCTACTTTTGCCAATATTATATCAGTTACTAATACACAGTGCACCCATACTTGGGATGACCTTTAGTCAACAAGAAGCATGACTAGACTAGTGAGTATGAATATTCTAGTGCAAGTGACAGCAAATTTGTGTATATTGGCTGTTCTGCAAGGAGGATTTTTCATGCAGGTTGTGAGAAGCTGCAACTATTTTTTGTTTACACCACTGCAGCAATACTGTATTTTTAATGTTATTAGGGCTGGGCGATATAGACAACAAATTATAAATATACACTATATGTACAACATTTTTTCACACCTCTTAATCGTTGAATTTTGATGGTTTTCATTTAGACCCACTGCCACAGGTGTATAAAAATCAAGCACCTAGCCACACTGTCTGCCTTCACAAACATTTGTCAAAGAATGGGTCACTCAAGAACTCACTGAATTCAAGTGTGATGCAACCATTGCAAACAAGTCAGTTTGTGAAATTTCTTCCCTCCTAGATATCCCAAAATCAACTGTAAATGGTATTATTTCAAGGTGGAAGCATTTAGGAACCATAACAACTCAGCCACGAAGTGGCAGACCACATATAGTTACAGCCAGTGGTGAGAAGAAAGGAGTGAATCAGAGCAATGAAACATTATTACCAGCTGTTAAACACTCAGAAACACAAATAAACATACCCAACCCTTCACACAACCTGCAAGTAATGCTGTCCAACACAGATAACAGTCAGTGGCACAGGAAGTAAACAAATCTGCATTAATTTCATATATATAAAAAAAAAAAAAAAAGAAAAAAAATCAGTTAATTATTTGTAAATTAATCACATGATTAACATGTTAATTTTTACAGCTCTGGTTTAAATGTAACCAAAAATGGTCTAATTGCTATGAAAATGTATAAAAATGCTATGAAACAATATATGAAAATAATGAGCGGTCTCTGACATGCTATGCACTGGTTGAACTAACAAGTTACTGGTGAACTGCTGTTTGAACCATGTTTTATGATGAACTGCACAGTGAAGAGGAGAGGTGTTGCACTACAAAACACAACTGGACTCCTTAACAAGTACATTTAGGGTTTCCCTAACTAAATATTGTACACAACTGTGCAAAATCACTGTTACTGCAGTTGTCCTCTGACTCGGACTGTGATTTTTCACTCTGTCTTTCTGAGATCATCATCTGTGATCTGGGTTATTTCTGCAGTAAAGATGTTGCTATGGAGACAATCTGAACATCTTTTCAGTTGTCATGCAGGTTAAAATTGATAAAGAGAACACTTAAACAAAACTAATAATAAACTGTTAGCTTAGAAACATTAATGCTACAAAATCCATGATGCAATGCTCTCTGTAGATACACTGGCACTCAGCTTACTCATTTTAAATGAATGTGTGTTTGTGAAAGGCAGAGAGCCATAAGATGCTTAAAAAAAAAAGTTCATGATTTTACAGTATGTCGGAAAGTCATTTACTACATCCCACATAGAACAAGCTGTAATACGTTGAGTACAATGGCGATATCGCCCAGCCTCAACCGTAATGTACCTTCTACCTGACTTAATGCTCTGTTGAATGTCACAAAGAACTTCACACCCTGTATAAAACATGGGCCTGGGGCCATGGGGTCCTATAACAATTTTCCACATGCACAACAGAAAGTAAAACACTAGATAGCAAACACAAACAAACAGCACAAACACATATACACACACACTACAAATAGTTGAATTTCTGCTTGCACTATTGCTTGGCCCATCTGACAAGTGTCATTGCATTGTGGATGTTACAGAACTCACCTGTGGGCCAGCACAGCTGATCTTACAGACGTCACAATAGTGGATCTGAGGGGGTTTTGGTGGCTGCTTGGGCCGCAGCTGCTTATTCTGAAAGGGGGGTTTTTTGGTGAAAGTGTTACCCGTCCACGCTGCTGTTGCTGCTACAGCTGCCACTGCCTGCTTCTGCTGCTGCTGCTGCTGGTAGTAGCTGGAGGCTGCCGAGTAAACTGCAGCTTCATACCCCGAGTATGAAGTTCCTTTAAAAAAACACCAAAACAAAACAAAAAAAAACAAGATTTAAATAGAAGAATCGTTGTGTTGTATTCATTGTTATTTCGTAAATTTGTGTGACTGAATTTGTTCTTACTCAAAAGACATTATGATGCAGGTCTTAGACTTTAAAACAGTTCAGTTTCTTTTTTACAATGAATTTCTTAAATTTTACTCATGTACATTTTATTATTATACAGTTTTGAATATTTTACTTCTAGATTTCTGATTGGCTGAACAACAATAACTGACCTGCAACAAATGTCAGTCTTTTTTAACGTGATGTTACATGTTTTAACATAGGAACATGTACTCCACTCTGGAGCAGCCTCCATGTGTGCTTACTAGAAATATGTCAACAGTGCTCTTTATAGTGCTGGAGTACAATGGCAACTCCTGCAAAGACTTGCACAAGTCTTTATTGATTGTTGCAGACCATGTGCATGGTGATATATGTGGCATGTTTTGTGGCAGTCTTATACAAGAGATGTATGTAATTAATTAATAAAAAGGAGACTGAAACCTCCTCATCTGTCTCCTCAACTAAGGCTGTGGGTTTTTTAGTGATCTTCAGGGTAAGATTTCTGAAGTGAAGGCCTGAGGTGAAGAACTGGAGTAATATTAAATATAAAGCCCTGCCATACAGGCAAAGTTCACCTCTCTGATGAGAGTTTTAACTGGCTTTACTGATCAACTGCATGCTCCATGTTATCGAATGTAATTATGAGATAACAATCCATAATCCAAGCAATAACAATACGTATATTTCTTACTTATCAGCCATTAATGTATTAGGTAAATGTAGATTTTCTAACTTACCAGAGTAGGTAACAGCATTTGTGCTGTAGGTTGGGCTCTGGGAGTAAGAGGGGACCACAGAGGCAGCAGCAGCCACAGGCTGGACTGTGGAGGTCACTGGGTAGATAGAGAAGGTGGATGTAGCTGGGCTGGGAGCAGCTGGCTTTATCACAGTTACCTGTCGACTCTGCTGGGTCTGGGTGTATGATGTGACCCCCTGGCTATATCCTGGTTTGGGTGCTAAAAAACACAAAAGTTCAGAAATCATTTAATTTAACCAGGTTATCCAAATGACATCTGCTCATAGTATAGAAATACCTTGTTAAAGCCCATTGCATTACATAAGGAATTCAATGTGTGATGCAGCTGCGATATGCTGCACTGCAAAAGGAGAACACTTCAAACTCAGGAAGATGAAATGTTAACCATCTGCCAATTCAAAAAGGCTTTTAAGCTTTTTTAAGCTACACCATCTTAAGTGGAGTTAAGCTGGGCTGCAATTCAAAAGGTTTTCAACAAAGAAAGGGGAACAGCAATAAATAGTATTATCAAAATTAAGATGGTGTAATTATTCCCCAGTTTAATGAATTACTAACATCATAATAATAGTCATAACAACAACAACAACTAAAATGAAACCACCACTACTGGTGCGCAAGCTTTCAGGTAAATGATACATATTAAACTAATATCTAGGACGGCCTTCTTTCATCTGCGTAATATCATCAAAATTAGGAGCATCCTATTCCAAAGAGACGCAGAAAAACTAGTCCACACGTTCGTTACTTCTAGGCTAGACTACTGTAATTCATTGCTGTCAGGATGCCCAAATAGCTCCATAAAAAGCCTCCAGTTAATTCAAAACACTGCAGAGCGAGTATTAACAGGAGCCAAAAATATTTAGCATATTTCCCCAATATTAGATTCTCTTCATTGGCTTCCAGTTAAATCTAGATTTGAATTTAAAATTGCGCTGCTAACTTACGAAGCTCTTAACAATAAAGCTCCATCATATATCGTAGATCTCATTGAACCGTATATTCTAAACGGTACTCTTCGCTCTCAGAGTGCAGGTTTACTTGTGGTTCCCAGGGTTTCTAAATCTAGACTGGGAGGCAGAGCCTTC
>JAPQRN010000027.1:545008-556243 GCA_037367275.1 Coranthus polyacanthus
GCAATTTTAGAGTGACCAATTAACCTATTTAACCTGTTAAGGTTAAGGTGCATGTTTTTGGACTGTGGGAGGAAGCCTCAGAGAGGCCCCAGCCGGCCGGTGTCGATTCGACCTCCAGGACCGGACCTCCTTGCTGTGAGGCGACAGTGCTAACCACTGCACCACTGTGCCACCCTCATTTCAATTATGATTCTTGCAACACATTCCAAAAAAAGTACAAAAATTCACCACATCTCAATGTGGCCATTTTTGTCAGGGTTTGTGTATGTGGGTAAGTTAACAGCTCTAGACTACAGCAGGCTGTGGAAGGGATTAAGTTACTAAGCAACCACAAGCTAGTAGTAGCAAAATAAATGCTGACAGGGACATCAAGAATGGGAGAGAGGGAGTTAATCTAAGCTGTCATCACTCATCTTTTCTCTTTTACTCACTTTTATTATTTTCCTGTCATTTAGTTGCTGTTTCAGTCTTTCTTGTCAGGATGCAAAGGACAAGAAACCAAACTGCCAATAGTAATTTGAAAAAGATAGACACTTTATGATCCATTTCTGTATAAAAGTCTTGTGTACATCCTGCATAAAAAATATAAATAGCAGACTTGTGTAATCCACACTACTCAACTTACCTGGGGGCCGCTGGAGGTAGAGTCTGGGTGAGGCTAAAAAAAAGTAAAAAGTATTCCACAAAAAAAGGGTTTCAAGTATTCCAAAAAAATGTGCAACTGATCCAATCTTCTCAGTCTTTATTAATAACAGTTCAGAACATGAACGGTTCATCACACTGTCCTTTTTCCTTTTCTTTATTTCTCTTGTAATAATAATCTAGAACTTCTTTATAATAGTCAGGTTCTAACCACCATTTGGCTTTTGTTCTTGTTGCCCCTCTCATGCTATTTGCTATCCATGTAATTCTTTTCCCTTTCCTATTGCAACATTCTGCTGTCTTTATTAGGTCACTGATTACTCCTGCTGAGTCTGCCCTCTTCCTAAGTCCTCTGTACCTTGCACTGGGTGACAGGATATATTTTCCTTCCACTTGGTGTCACTCCAGAATCATGTTTCAACCAAGTGACTAATGTTGCTAATTCGCTTTGGCTAATTTGTCAACAAACACCACCGGAAGCTGTCACAAGCCTGAGCTATGGTAGCCCATAAATTATAAAAAAAATATAAAACACCCAGGGCAACGACTTGCGCAACAACTTGGCAAAAAGGTGCGTGTGAGAAAATTTTTGATGTCAAGCAGGGGGCCACAAAATGGTTTGAGACCCCTGGTGTAGAGCCTCAGCTTTTCCTTGTTCCAGGTTGACAGGTCCCTGATGAAAATCTTTTATTGATCCTTCATTGCTCATATTCTCTTTTATTTGTTGGTAGTCAAAGACAAAAATGCATTCAATAAGGTGGTTAATGTCTGCAGCAAAATAACTGGCAATGCACAGGAAACTCTGCAGGATCTTCACAACCAACAGTTATGGAAGAAAGCAGAATCCATCGTATTGTTCACATCCTTTACATCAACAGTTGAAGTTTCTGCCATTTAGTGCTCTCCGCAGATGTGACCCTCCTCTGCCATGGATTATGTCATTTTTTCATTCAAAATTATTTGTAAAACTCATACAATAATAATCCTTCTCAGTCATTACTGGTGACTCTGTCAATGTATGGTTGCGTATTTACGTAGAGACACCCTGTCCCCTGCCTGGATTTTCTTATTTTCCTCTTGTTTTGCTGTGCTTGAGACATTTGTGGGCATCAACCTTTTGTCATTGTACCATGAACAACACTATAAAAATGTTGCAATTTCAGTTGTATGGTCATCTCTTGTGCTTTCATGGTTAACTAAACATGTGTCTGTCTGCTAGACAACGTTTGGCGATAAATTAACACAAGTAAACACACACGCTAGAGAGATGTCTTGGCCACAGACAGGAGGAAGCATGTGCTTCAGCTGCATTTTCTCAAAGCTTCCCTTAGGGTTGTTTGAAGATGTGGGCATATTAATTTGTGTTTTAGAACGTAACCGATGCAACACAATCAGAAAATATCATTTTGTGGCATGTGTATGTATCCCAGTGTTGCAAAACCAAGTACCACACTGGAAAAATAAAACCACTGATTGATTGATCTGTGTTAACTTTTTTCTGGAAAGTACAGGCTGGTGTGCTGCATGATCACATACATGGAGCACTTCTGTACGAATGATGTACCAATGGTTGGTACCTGATAATGTAAACAGACTGATCTTACAGATACAGATCGACTTCATTAATCCCTAACCCTTTTGTTTGATGCTGCCTCCCCAGCAGAACACAGCATAGAACAGCACACTCACTACCATCGACTGGTAAAACATCTCATTACGTTGAGGACCAGCTGTTAACTCAACATGGGTACTGAATTACAGGTGATTCTCTTCTTGTTATGTCTGTTTTGAGCTGTTATACAATTCAATTCTGTTTTTTATCATAATACTTCTGACTATATGCACAGCAGACGGGCTGTTATTTGAGCAATTTGCAATCCCGTGTCCAGTAGCGTTATCAGATTTCCTTATCATGTATATCACACGCATATCAGGGATTGTGAAACACTAGTGTGGATGGAGAGTTTCCTTTTAAAATGCTGTTTTAAAATGAAAATTAGTGTGGATGTAGACTCAGTAACTAGCTGAACTAAAAAGGAATAAAACGTTTCATCATTCAGAACTATCAGCAGAATCTTTCCTTTTTCTTTTTTCATATTAGAACTTGGAACAATTTTCGTTTTTAACTATCACTCACATTAGTGCATGTAAAACATGGCCTTGGTTTGGAAATTCAACTGCCACTTTAATATATATGTTTGGGTTTTGGTAGCCTGGGAACCAGATGCATCTGGCAGATCAGTCTGCTGATTTGTATTTGGATGTGACCGGACCGTTTATCTGATATAGGGTGGGTCTGATGTTGTTTGATACAGTGACAGGCTACCACATGTGACTGCTGCCTGACCAGCATTGGCTTTTGCCCATCAAGGAAAGCCTGCGAATCCTAGAAACTCCTGAATACAACATGAACTGCTCTCTCTCTATCAGGCTACACTACCCAGTACAAGTGTTTTTTTCCTGTAGTTGAGTGACAGTGAGCCCCTGGTATGTATGTGAAGGGAATACATTAACTTCTGACCCTTCTGTTCTGAATAGACCTTATTTCACTTATTTCCTTATGTTTATTTCAGGCCACACATGCACTGCTTCCCCCACAGCAAATCTCAATTCAGTTAGTAGTTAGTTAATTTGTGCTTCATATAGCCTAGGTTATGATTTTTAATGTGGTTGAATTCACCAGTAAAACTCATTCCAGTGGGTTTACTGATTGCCAGATAAGAAAAAATAAATGAAGAAAGAGCAAATCTTCATATTGACCAGCCTAATCTGATTCAACTGACTCAGTCTGGTACAGCCCTAGTATTTTCCATTTAAAAAAAATAAACAACTACACTTAAAGCCTTGATTGATTGGATGTGTTTCCATGTTTCCAAGGATTTGGTGAGTTTCATTTAGCAGCAATTTCTAGCCACTGTTTCAGTGTAAAGCTACTGAATCTCACATTAACCATGTGGATATTAGTTCTCCTGGTCTCAGATTCTCACCTTTCACACACCTCACACCTTTTCTCCACAGTCTCCATCTATTGTCTGTTTTGTCTTGTTATGTCTTTTATGTCACTACATCTGTCATGTGTGATGTGTGATCTGCTCTATACATCAAGGGGTCGTCTTTTCATCTTGTCGTCTGTTCCACCCATGTAGGTTGAAATCAGTCTTGATTGGCAAGATGCACAATGGTGCAAAATAAAAAATAATCAATCCCTTGAATCCATTAAAACTAAAGTAACAAGCCTGTTTTGAACATGTAAGGAATAGAAGTAAAAAGTTGCCAGAAAAATAAATACATTAAGTACAGATACCTGAAAAATCTCCCCACCTTTGAAGATGCTATTAAACAATAGTATTTGAACTTACATACAGTATACTTCCTTTATATGGATTCTACAAATTGTGATTCTGTGGTTGATGTGGTTTTTACATCATCATAGAGTATTATAATTGTAATATCCCTTATATTTATATCATCCTTTCATAATAATGTGTTGTGTACATGTTCCACATTCCTCTGTAGAATCCCCAGGTGGCATTAGATTTCCTCTTGTGGTCCCATCTCAGAAGTCTAATGGTCTTTATTTGCAAAACACAATCAAGACCCTAAATTGTGTTCTTCCTCAGCAGAAGAGCCAACTCCTATTCATTTACAGAGCAAACAAACAAGCTGTTAGTCTCACGCTCGCTGTATCTGATGAAAGACAGATACAGCGAGCGTGAGATCCGTCTTCTACCTAAGTTTGTGACGTAGGTAGAAGACACAAACTTCAGGAAACATTCTAAGTCTCACATTCTTCCTTCCCAGTCTCATTGCATTTTCCACCACAGAAGCAAGTAACCCACACCAGAACCATTAAGACCTCCTGTTTGCAAGCTGGTAAATGAAAACAACAGTAAGTTCAGTTTGGTTCAAACCAAGACCAACAGTGAGGACATTTGAAATGCTTTAGGCACAACTGGCTAGTGTCAATCACTGCAATTAAAAAAGTAATTCAAAGAGTTTGCTTTTGGTTGGAGACATCCTATTAAATCCAAGTTAATTAGTTACCTAGTTATGTTTGTGTGTTTGCAGATTTACACATAAAAAGAATAAAGATAGGGAGATAAGAAGTCATTCAATGTTTTCCATTAATTTAAAAATAGGCAGTTTGACCTTTTAGTCATTTATTGCCATTGAGCCAATTTAAGGAATATATTTTAATGCCAAGTCAGTCAGTAAAGATAACTGTTTACTCTCACAGTGCATCTGGGCTTAAACAGTTTAGTTCAGTAATACCAGATGATTTTTCCAGCTGGAATTTTCATTTATACCAGCTGCGTACGGTTAAACAAAATAAAAAGAAATGAAAGGGTCCTTGTCATTCTATAATTTGGTGATGTGGGACAGGATCACATAAGAAGAAATACTGATGCGTCAAAAACACAAACAAGGCAATAAGCTGATCAATACTAAATCTCAAATATAAAATGTTTGGAAACAGCACTTTGTGGCACATGGATGACCTGTAACTGGAAAAGAGCTACAGAAGTCCACTACCTCTGCACCCCACTCTGTTTCTAGTGCAGTAGGAGGAGTTACACACAAGAAGGCTTCAGTTCTATCCCACAAACTAGTTTTCTTAAAAACAGTGAAGCAGGCTTGTAAATTGTATCCATTGCCCACCTGTGGGCTCAACATGCCTCACCCAGTGGTGTGGCATCCAGTAATGAATGATGAAAGGTCATTTGACAAAGGAATGTAATCTTATTAAAGAGAAAGGCATTTGACATACTAAAGGGGCCTTTTGGTTTGGCTGAGTATGTATTCATCTGTTTTATTAATGTCACATCATTCCTGTAATTTTAACTGTGTTGATAAACTTCTGCATATGGATACTGCTTAAATATGTATAAATTTGGTCATTTAATATAGCAGATGTTTTTTTAATTCACTTTAAATAGCATTTTTGTTTGTTTTACCAAAAGGCAAACACTAAGAAAATAGAGTCAAAAACATGCAAGCTTGAATGAATTGAATTATTGGAGGAAACACTTGCACACTGACAAGCTGCAGCATCAGGGTGGAATGCATGTTTAACAGGGAACAGCCGGACTGATGAGAAACCATGTTGATTTATAACCATTGTTACTGCTTCTAGTTATAGCAGCTCCAATCACCTTTACCAGAATTGAAGTGGGCAGACAAAGGCTGTCCAAAGCTTTTCTTTAAGGACATAGTTAATTGACATTCCTGTTGTCAAAGTAACAAGTCAAGAAGAAACTGCTAAGCACAATACACTGTTTCCTTGGCAACTGTTGGTGTGGAGGCAGCTATAGGCAATTCCTGACAATGGTCACATGACAGGTCTCTTCAAAGTGGCTATGTGTAGGCTATGTTTGTGCAGAAGCTGAGTGTGATCTGCTGATAGCTACTGATTTGATTATTTGTAAAACCATATAAAAATTCTTATTCTCACACAAAAATATGACCCTGTGTTTGTATGTTTGTGAGTGTAAGGGAGAAGAGAGAGTCTAAGGTACAATGGAAAGCCTGAAGATTAGACATTAAACATATACTAAATAAGAAGCAACATCATAGATTACTCATTATGGCAATTAAAAAAGCTAATGCTGAAATGAAGTCAAAGGAGTCACAAGAGTCGCATTTAAGACCCCATTGTGTCCAATAGAATTTTGAGACTTTTCAAAGCCATGACAAGAACAGTGAAGTTCTAAATGTAGTCAGCTGAAATAAAATGTTTTTTAAAACCCTTCTGAAACTGCCACATGAAAGAATACATCTGTCATACATTTCAATGTATACAGAAATGAAAATATAGTGAAACAGTCAGGGCTCTTATTCTTAATCCCAATTTGTCCCATCCGGACACTTGGTCAGGGCGTCACATTTTGACACGTGGTATCCCTAGAGTGACATTTTTCAATGCATGGGGTAATCTGAAAGACGTCTACACAATGTCATGGTTATGGTTTAGGCATAAAAACTTGGTGAAGGTTAAAAGAAAACACAAAGAGAAAATGCAAATATAAACAGTGTGAAACAGGACATGAACCCTGGTCTCCTGAGTGTAAGGCCACAAACTTTGGTGTTCCACCATAACCACCACAACTATCTCCTACTGAGGTTTCTGATACTTAACGACGTCACCTGGGCCATGTCGGCAATTTCCAATGTCTAAAAACTTACAATGACTTCTATCTGGTAGCCTGTGCAATGAAAACTGATAGGGGTACGTCATTGCAAATGGGAACCCAGGGCTCATGACCAAGGGAGTGAGAACAGGCTTGTCTGAGCCAAGGGGTAAATGAGTGATAAAAAGACAGGAATGTGTATTTCCTACAAAAAATGTGTATCACTGCTGCAAATTGTTGCACTGATAATGAGTCTCTCATTGTGAAAAATGGGAAAAGGTTTTTTATATCATTCAACAAGTAATATAGGACTCCATTACCCATAAAGTGAGGTTAGCATCATAGTCATTGTTTACCGTGTACCCAATAGATGCTCATTTGCTCAAGTGTCCTTGAGTGTTCAGAAAGGCAAATAAAGTCATTTACTGTAATATATGTCACCACCAATAATGCATGAATGAAGCAATCAGAAATCACAACAAACATCTTAGCCAGCTTAGATATTTGAGCTGGAGTCGTGGTCCCCTGTTGGTCAGGGGTAATGATGAGATATATAATAGCTGGCAGATGAAATTCAAAGATTAGACATTTTCTTTTTTCAAAAAAGACATTCTTTCTGGGGACACTCAGACCAGCTGAAAGTGGATACCTGTCATCCTGGACAGCACAGGAGGTGGTAATGTGTCACCAAACACTTCTAACACAGGAACCTTTAACTAAATGTTGTACTGAATAAAAAGTAAATGTGCAAGCAATCTTGTACCAATTAGTAGATTGGCCTTCTACTAAAAGCTCAGGCTCTTCAAGGACCTTCAAATTTGGTCTTTGACACATTATTGACTTTATTGATAAATGATTTGATTTTCTAGCATAATCTCGACATGATGGCTTTGTGTGAAACATGGCCATAAAAGAAGCTTGCCCAGTTTTTTTATACCTACAGGAGTTGTTGCTGTTGCTGTTAATACTTTTTCATGAGTCATTTTTCAGGCCCTCTTATATCTGTAAGGATTAATATTCTTTATCTCCATAAAGAATGACATCACAATCCAGACAAAAAAGCCTCTTTGTGTCATACCTTAAACCCATCAGGAAGTCAACCATTTTAAATGCCATTTTAAAAACCATTTTTGTCCCTTTTTATTTTTATTTATTTATTTATTTTTTTACCATTTCCAGTCATTGTACATTAATGAACTTCTTTTAGAGAGTTCACCTGATCAACTTCAGATTTTGTCAGTTTAATCCAAAGACCTTTTTGAACTTTTTGATCAATGATGATTTGTCCAAATTTGCACAATGTCTTATGCTGGATACGGGTCCTGGGTCTGCACACATGGCAATATTGAATCAAAGTCATAGCGCCACATACTGGCAACAAGATGACATCAGACTGACATGAAATTTACATGGTGTGTTCTACACATGATATACAGCGACATGATATATAATTAGCGGGTGTTCTCTAATCCCACATAGTGGGCACAGGAGGTGATTTTTAACTCCTTTTTGCAACATCCAATAAGAGGCCCAGCCTTAATTAAACACAGTGTGGATGTGTGACAAATTAAGAGTTAGTGCACCACCGACTCCAGTTTTTTACACTCAGCAGTGCTTTCTTGAACTTCCTACAGCTGATGTGGCTGTAGAATGTTGGTCTATTTACTGGCCACTTTAGGCAGGAGGTAAACACTGATAAGGTCTCAGAGCACTGCTTGTTTTCCCTTTCCTCACTCATCCCATGAGATGTTAAGTGCAGGGAAATGAGCAGCCACTGCTGTAGTGTTGATGTTCAGACTGAAAGAACATGTGGGAACAATTATTTTTCGTGCATTGTAAGATGATTGTAAGATGTTGACAGCATTTCACTTAATCTAATTTGAATGCATTCATGAGAAGTCATTTCATTGAAATGCACAAATACAAAAAATACTACTACACCAGCTCACTAATGCTTAGACCTTCCATGTACTAGGAAGGTCATACAGATTACATCCAGTGTGAATGTCCTCATCATCCGCCCTGTACAAACTGTTCCTTAACCTCCTTTGAAAAATTAGCAATTGGAAATATAACTGAGACCATTAGCAAAAAAGAACTCCATCTGCACTTGAAATCATTCTAAACCATTTTCTTAAAGAAACCCTTGCTATAATATGTCCATTTCAAGTGAATTTATTCAACTCTTCACTTTCATCTGGCATTGTTCCTGAGTATTTCAAAACAGCAGCAACCTCTCCTTAAGAAACCTACCTTAGACCCAGATGATTTTAACAATTTCTGCCCTATCTCAAAACTCCCATTCCTGGCAAAGGTCTTGGTAAAAGATTGTAGCCGAGCAAATCAATTCTTTTAGGAATGGTAATGGTCTCTTTGAGAAATTTCAGTCAGGTTTTAGGTTTTAACAGCCAACTGTAGTCAACACTCACACCATTTTATACTGTTGGATCTATCTGCAGCTTTTGACACTGTTGATCATAGTAGATTGGTTTTATTTGTCTTTCAGGGAGGTCATCATTTTTGATAGTCATCTCAACATTGACCACCACATTAACTCTGATGTACAGTCATGTTTTTCCAATGAAGAAAACTAATTTTTATCCACCAAAAATCTAGAAACTTTCATGCTTTCATCTCTTCCCGGTTAGGTTACTGCAATGTACTTTTGTCATGTCTCAGTCAACATAATCTCAATAAACCTCAGTTATCTCAAAATGCCACAGCCAGACTTTGCTGGCTTCCAGTCTGTTTTAGAATAGAATTTAAAATTGTATTGATTACATTTAAGGTTTGTAGAAGGTTAGCTCCAGAATATTAAGCTGACCTCCTTACCCCCCATACGAGATCCTCTGGGAGGTCATTCCTGGCCATACCCCACAGGGATCGACCCAGCCCCCAAGTCAGAGCAGTTTTATAATGTATGTGATAAATAATTATATACACCAATCGGCTGTAACATTACGATCACCAACAGGTGAAGTGGTCATAATGTTGATTATCTCGTTACAATGGGTGGATATATATGGCAGCAACTGAACATTTAGTCCTCAAAGTTTATGTGTTGGAAGCAGCAACAAGGGCAAACATAAGGATCTGAGTTGACAAGGGCCAAATTGTGATAGTGATGACTCGGTTAGGGCATCTCCAAAACTGCAGTTCTTGTTGGGTGTTCCTGGTCTGCAGTGGTTAGTATCTGCGAAAACTGGTGTGAGGAAGGACAACCATTACAACATTTCCTCCTAAATGTTGTATTGGGCTGTTTTTCCTCACTCGAACCGAGGGTCTAAGGACAGAGGGTGTTGTACCTTGTACGGACTGTAAAGCCCTTTGAGGCAAATCCTGATTTGTGATATTGGGCTATATAAATAAAATTGAATTGAATTGAATTGAATCAACAGCTGCAGAAAGCATTTGTTTGAGGTTGTTGCTGTCAAAAGAGGCTCATTACCACTAGTACTGTAAATGTCTATGGCTGAATAAGGATGAATAAGGATATGAAGTTATTACTCTTTATGTGTTATTAGTTTAAGAGCATTATTTTCTATACTCATAACTTAGATGAAGATCAGATAACATTTTATGACCAATTTAATAGAAAAGCAGGATATTTCAAAAGATTTGAATATGAAAAGAAAATGGCATGGTGTGCAGAAGTAAAGTAAAACAATGATCAGGCATCAACTTGGACTAATGAGAAAGGAAGTGTAAAGTAAAGAAGGAAGGAAGCCATTTCTTCCAAAGCTGAGAGGGAATGCATTCCATGGAGAGTAAGTTGTCAACTTGGCCATGTGGAGTGTGAGACTTCTGTCTGATAAAACGTTTTTGACGTCATCCAAGTCATCAATTGATGGCCACATGGATAATGTCCAAATCACAGTCTTTCTGAGAGGGTAATAAGGAAATGGCCAAAACAAGCTTTCTTTGTGGATGATAAAGTGTGACTCCATGTGTTTACAACACTGATACTGATCAAATCTCATGCATCACTCCAAACATCCCTCCTGGAAGTGTTTTCTAGCCTCACTCGCAACTACATCTCCCACAGAACTTTTATGTTTAATCTTTTGGTACAAAATCAGCAATCAGAAAATAAATGAACTGCTCAAAGAGAAACCTTCAGGTGATACTGAACCCTAACTAAGGATTTAGTTAATCAGCATTTTATAGGTGAAACTGGTTCAAAATGCCACTCTCTGTTTTAAAATCCTCATGAGCCTTCCCACATTGATGCTGATGTAGAGTCAGCCATTTCAGATCACCCTATGCCATGAAATCCTATGATCAGAGGTGTGCGGTCCACCTGTCTTTCAGTAGAGTCTGACAAACCTAATTTTCTGACAGGAAAACTCACTCTATTCAGAACCATTGAAAATTGAAAATACCATAATACCTTCTATTCCTCCAGACCTGACCTCTAACGACTTTATGCACTTTTTTACAAATAAAATAATTACTATTCGGGAAA
>JAPQRN010000027.1:559715-582701 GCA_037367275.1 Coranthus polyacanthus
GGTGACAGCTGTAGTGAAGCAGCAGAGAGGCGTGTAAGACTGCAACTCTGCATCCTGGTCTGGACTCTGAGTTGTCACTTTGAGTCACTAATAAATACAGTCATATTTCTAGATAGGAGAGCAGCACCATCAAAGGTGGGATGGATGCCATCTCTCCTAATAAGACCAGGCTTTCCCCCAAAAGATTTCCAATTGTCAATGAAGCCCACGTCATTTTCTGGATTATGGCTCATGGCTTATCTGGGAGCTCTGTCCTTGCAGTTGGGACGTAATGTCAAATCAAGCTGTAAAGTTGACAAACATGGCACAATCAGACTAGTTCCTCTGCATCCCTGTCAATTCCAGGCAACCATACCTTGTCTTCAATTTTTGTTTTGGAAGACTGACCCATGCATGAACTGTTACTGAGATGTAAAACCATTTTTTGAGCTTTTTGAGACTTTTTGGATAAACTTTTTTGAAAGGTACCTGATTCTCTCAGACACCACTCTTGGATCTAGCCATTTTGTCCTTTAATCTATAATTGGATTTGGTTTAGGAGTAATCTTAGTTTGGTACTGTCGGAATTAAAGTGGGCTAGCTAAGGTCTATTGACAGTAACTTTTGGCAGCACAGCCTCAGACCACCTGCTCACTAATAGTTTCAGGAGCCACATCCACGCTCATTTAGCTGGCACCTTGTGGCCCGGTATTGTACGAATTCACAAAGACATTAAGTAAATACAGTCAACAACAACTTCAATAAATGTTCACATGAAATACAGGACACAGGTTGAGTATTATATTATAATGAATTATAAATACTGTATTTATTTACTCTATTTCAGAGACATTTTGTCAGAATTTACCATGGACCATAGGGTTAGGGTAGGAGCTGCCACTGATATAAAACATACAGCTATTTGATTAGCTAAGCCAGTGGTGGCCTCATGAACTTGGAAACTGCAAGCAGCCTCACAGGTGCAACTGTGGCCAGAGGTCAGAGGACAGTATCTTACCACCAAAGCATAGGACTTGATGTGATGTTGTTGTGTCTCATAAAGCTCTAGTCTAATTTAGTCTCTTTGTATATATTGTAAATAATTGGATATTCCAAATTTGCAGTCTCTGGTTGTGCTTTGTTACAATTTTTCCTATTTTGGATAAGGAAGTGAGGTAAGATTCTTGTATTTTATTTAGGCTTTTTTTGCCATTAGGTAAGTTAGCTATTTAAAATTGTTCTGTTTGTGGTTTGGCTACACTCACCCTGATGTTGTACTACAATTCTGTAAATACATTGTCATTGTCTGAAGTGCAAAACCTGTGTGGGCACTGGTCTTCCTTGGGAGTGGGGAAAGAGGGGAGTCACATATATGCCACACTCAGGCACAAAACAAATGTGCACCAATAGTCATGTCCTAAATGTCTATACAGAGAAGTCCATCAATTTTCTTTTCCTTCCATTTACTGAAAAATATACAATTTGGCTTCTACAGGAACAACACTTTCTGTTAGTTTGGAAATTACTGAAGAATTTCTTTCCAAAACATTTGTATGAGCTTCTCATACTCCCACATAAAATGAGACAGGGTGCCCATTTCACTATTCTAGTAGTGTAGTAGGAGTAGTGTATGTTCTGAGTAACCATTTGTACTGTAAAAGCCAAACCAGGTGTTAATAGTTAAGAGTTTTGGCTAAATGCCTCTTCCATGGCTTCTATCAAGATGCCTGTTTGAAGATCATGAAAGAGAGTTTTCTTTCAAACTGGTAATATATGGCAATATATCATAAAACTCTGACTAACTCTGATATAGTTGACCTCTGTTATATAAATGTACTTTTGTACTTATTTTTTGTGAAATTATGCCAAAAAAATTAAATAAAATACTGCAGACTGAAGCTTTAAATGTGGCAAGCACCAAAGGACTAGTGAGGATTTTGTTACAAAGTTTCAAAGGCTCAGTATGGAGACACTGTTTATGAATGAGGCTCATAGTCTTGTGACTTTTGTCACCACTTTCAAACCTTTAACTTTCAAACCTTTAACCCATTGTAGTGTCTTCATTCCAGTTCTATGCACGACTGAGCCATTTCTAGAACAATTCTAGACAACGCAACTCTTCTCAATGCAAACTTCTTTTACTCTAATCATATACTGTAGGTTATGTTCATTTATGTTACTATTATGACTATATTGATGTCATAATTAACAACTGTATCACAATTTGTAAATGTTTTTACTATGTTTTATACAGAGTAGTGTGTTATACAGAGGGTTAAATAAAGCTACTGAATGTAGTTCCTTAGATAATAACTGATATGCTACATGGAGCGATGTCTGTGAGCCAGTTCAGGCAACTCGAGCTGTGGTGCTGCATACACCCCTGACACACCATCTACCAAACATACCTTCTAATGTGGCCGTCTATTTAAACTGCAAGAGTTTCTCAGCTCTCCCACTGACGCAGCAATGCATGGCATCACTGCTGCCAACTCTCCAAGCCCTCTCCACCACCCAGGCATCCACCTGTAGGCTCCAGGGTACAAGATATTTATTCATCACTCCTCAATACCTATATGTAAAAAAATATCTATGGGGCATGAGATATTACTATAGGCCAAACTCTAAATGTATCCTGCTGCCGCAACACAACATTTCAACTGTGAGTTGTCTGATTGAAGTGTATTATATATATCCAGGTACCATCATATGTTTTTTCACCACACAAACTGAACAAGCAGACTATGAAAGTTTGTTACAAAGTTCATTATTTATTTTGTTTCTATAAAACAGTCTTTCTTGCATGAATAATGCAACCTGAATGACACAGAGAGAGAGAGCTAAAAAAACAAACATTTAAAAATAAAATCAAAAATATGTTTTCCAATGCAAAGTGAAATTATATTGTTATACAGTCACTTGTGCTTTATGGGAAGCCTCTCACACTGCTATACTATCATTATGTATGTGAATGCATTTCTATAATACCACAAGGATTTTCATTACACTTTCTAAAATTGAATTCTTAACCAAGTTTTATTTTGGAACCTATGTCTTTGGTCATGTTAATAAATTATTTTACTTATATAAATAACATAAAGTCTATTGTATAATGCATGAGTCTATAGGTGTATAGATCAACCGGGGTTCCCTGGTGATGAAGACCTGTTGTATCTCATCTGTTTGTTACAGTGGATCTATTATGCATATTTCCAGGTCCATAATTTTATTCAGAGACTGTAATATTCCTTTTCCACCAACATGGAACTGGTCCCGTTCTGGTTCATGAACCAAATTTTAAAAACCAGCGTTTCAACCATAAATGAAGTGGTTCAGAACCTGGAACCCTGGTTCACAGCTGGAGCCAAAAAAATAGTAGGTTTTCCCTTGAACCGAAGTGTGAACCACTGTGGGTGTGTCATATTCTACAGGTTGGAAAGGAAGGATGGAGACAGCAAAAACAATGGAGAAGAGGAGAAACCAGTGAAATAAACAATGTGCAATAACTGCTGAAAAAACCCAGTGTTTGGCTTCACATGAATACAAGAACGAATAATAAACAAACCAAAAAGAAGATGTCAAAAAGTGGAACTGGACAAGATAATATGTCACCATATGATTATGGTCGATTGAACATTGTCAACACCCTCCATTAATGGCACATCATTGATTAGAATAGTTCTACTCAAAACCTGTGGAAACGTGGGCTGGTTCACTGGATGGAACCAAGGTTCCAAGAATCTTTAATGAGCCAGTTCAAGAACCAGAACTAATTTGGTGGAAAGGGCTTAATTTGCATGATTTACAATTCAAAAACTCTTATTTAAGGCAGCCCTTTGTTCAGCCTTTGTCTGCCCAGTATTCTGACTGGCAGCTGAGTGACTGCACACAGTGGGCTAAATGCCCAATCCATGGCGGGCATTTCACCACACATACAACTCTGTTGAGCATGTGTGGCAAATGTGCTACAATGCAGTCTGAAGTGGGTGCATTCATGTATTTTCTGTGTTTTTGTATCCATGGAATAGATACATGTTTAGGAACATCTGTGACGAGTCTGAGAGTTTGACTAGATGGCATTACTTTCACCTCAGGATTTGAAATTTTGACCACAATTAATACAGGCATCTGACATTGTAACATCATATATACAAAGAAAATATCCCCTACATTTAGCATTACTAATGAAGCATGCCGTGTAAAGTAGGCCTTGAGAGAAGATGAGAAGGTGAATTATTCAACCAATGAAGATGATGTGTGACCCAGTGTTTTTCATTAGCTATATTATTAGCATGGAGGCAGCTGGAGCTCAGCAGGATTATGGTAACTAGTAAACTTAGTAAACTAACAATATCAGTAGCTTAAAATATCAGTAGCTTAGAGTCCAACAGTGTACATCTGTATTAGTTCCAACACTATCAGCTCCTCAGAACTCAAAATCATTGTTTAGCAATTCTAACTGGCCTCAATTTGTCTACAAACCTGAAAGACAAAAGCAGACAGCTGACCCCCCCCACTAGTGCATGCCAGTGAAGTGTTATCTGTATCTTCATCACCTGTCATGGCAAACACTACATTTTTTATTAAAAAGATGACTACAGACGGTGTAAAAATCCTACAGAATATAATGGACAAAGCTTTCTATACAATCATATACCTTTGCACTGAGTAAATCCAGTTAAGTGGTGCTTTGTGACTTACAATTGTCCTGAGTTACAATAAGTCCAAACATCAAAGGATACAAACACAATACTTCTCATTTTTTACAGCATGACACCACTGACAGCTTTTGCAAAGTCTTTGGTCACATTTTGATGTGTGATTCACTCTGAAGGACTGCTGGAGATTATGCTGCTGAGAAGTTTGACCTGATGGAATCCTCTCGTAACTGGCGGTGCTTCCCAATGTCACATTCTTCAGTGTGTGTGCGACGCTCAATGGTAATCCTGTAGTTTTTTCTGCAGAACAATGAATCATATTACAGGAAAAGTCTTTTGTTTTCAACCTAGTCTGGTTTTTAGTTGTGGCAATTATTTCTTTCAACTGTCATTAAATTGTACTGATCAAACTCACTGACAGTTAGGAAGAAAGTGGCAATTAGTGAACTTTGTTGTACTAGTCCATTACATTTTGTAAAGTGACTTGACACAAGTATTGACACTGCCAATTTTATTTGGATAATCGTTATTCCCACAAATAAGATATATTGAAAATTAAAAAAACTCTTCTGTCATCATACTATATGTGTATTTGAAAAGGTGATCAGAAGTGGAAAATAAAATATGGATGTACAATCAGTTTTCAATAATAAAAAGTATCATTATTAGTATTGGTGATACTGGGCCTGAAGCTGAACTGCATTGCCACTGCTGATTAAATGTAATCAGAACTGATAGAGGGTATGCATCGATCACACCCACATACTAAGTTATGATGTCACCTGATAAGATTCGAAGTGAATAAAATTATTGTTTTGTGAGACAAGAGACAGCTTGAAGTGTTACGACAGAAGGGGCCCATTTACGGCAGCTCTACAGTCTGTCATAGACCAGATCACATGTATTTTACATCTCTATTCTTCTTTATATCATTGAAACCAAACTTAAAAAAGGAGAACATTGGGTGAACTGATACCATTGGCTCATAGTCCCAAGATTAAGCTAATTAGCCACAGGTTAGCAGTTTTGTTTTCATCAGTGGTGAAACAGCTGACACTGGAATCTTCCCTCTTTAGTTACATCAACAGTGCTGTGTTCTGTTCACTTGTGCTAGCAGTGCTTTAGAACTAAGCTAAATACACAGCTCTTTGTAGTATCTGATATATTTCAGGCTATTCATCTACACATCATCGCTACACAATTAACAACATCTTCTTGTGTATAAAGTATCATGACATTAGTGGCTGTGAATACAGTAACAAGGTTTCTTACACATTTATACTGACATACACACACATTAATAAAGAAAGACCAAAGGAAGACATTATGTGAGGTTTGCTTTTGCAGGTTATAAAGGATAGTAACTCAGCAAATGGTGATGTATTTTGCGCTTTACAAAAAGGCTCTCTTTTGCAGGTTATAAACAGTAGTAACTTGTTAGTAAATGTTCGAACATGCTGACTGATAAAGCGACAAGATAAAGTAAGCTAAGCAACTAGTACAATGAGTGAGTACAAACAGTGAGTCTGAATTTATGTATGAAAAGTGTTATAACTTTATTATACTATATTATTAAGTTATATTAATGATTTATAAATCAATAACATCACCATAAACCTCATCATAAATCATAAATCTTTTATAAAGGAATCCTTATTGTAAAGTGGTACTAATAAATGTACTGTTACCTAAAGAAGTAGAATGCTATGAGCATTGCAGTTCCCAGAACAGCTCCCACTATGACTCCAGTCAAAGCTGATACTCCTAGTCCACCTGTTAGGAAGAGCCGCTATTAGTACAGGCATTATTCATGCAGTACATCAAATAGATGTTTCAAATTTGACAGTAGAACAGGCCTGTTCATTTACATGATTTGTCCTGTATCTCTGTGATAGGCGGTTGTCTGCCTCTCAGGGTGAAATGGTCGATGTTGAAGCCTGGGAGCAACTGAAAAGTTCCATTTGCACCAAAGTAGTTGGCCACCACCTGAGAGTTAGTTTACCAAATTATAATCAGGTTAAAATTAATGCATATTTACAGTATTGAATGTTATCACCTTGGGTAATGACACGTAACAGTGTTTTGTTTCTTTTTACCTCATAGGTTCCATCCTCAATGTTGGTCATGACCATCAAAGAGAAATCTCCATTTCTGTCCCCATTGACATCTATTGACACCTGGCCTGCAATTCCTGTACACCATCATGAAAACATTGACAACAATTAGCTACAAAGGACAGACACACTGCAAAACAATGCAGAACTTTAGTTTTCTATGTCTGGAGCAACAGTTTGACCTTCACAATGTCAACAGTCCAGCAGAACTGCTTGCAGGACGGCAGGACAACAACAGAGCAAGAGGTGTGGTAGGTGGCAGGAGAAAGCTTTCAAAATACCAGCATCCACACTGAAATGCATTTTGCTTACCTCTCACTGCTCTTTAACACAACATTTTATTGTTGCTAAATGTTTTAAAAGCTGCAGCCTTTTTCTTTGATCTTTGTGTGTGTTCTTTTAGCAAATCTGATAACTCATTTGCTGATTTACAGTTTTTTACCAGAGCAGTGGAGGAGTCAGTTTGGTGCTTGGTGTGAGCTAACAGTGTGAGCATGGAAACATTTTACCATCAAACTGTGGCTTTTATTTTGTCTTTGATTCATACACGAAAGGCGCAAATGCCCATCCAAAACCACTACAGCCTAGGCACATGGATTGTGTGGGTGTCTCCAAGTAAACCTAAAATCACATTACTGACTTTTCATCTCTGAAAAAGCTCTACCTCTTCCTCTGGAACTTGTATTGTTGCAAAGTGGCACAATGTGAACACATAGTACTACAAATTAGTATTATAGTACAAGATTGGTCTTCTTTTTGAAGGTCTTGGTCTTGTCTCGTACTCGAGTGCATTTTTACATTTGCATTTACAGTGCATTTTAGAGGACTTAGGATTTTATTTCAATACCAGTGAAGACTACAGCTGTAGCAGTATCACTACATTTTTGGTACTTGATTTATTTGTTATTATCATTACTGTGGTTGGAATAAAATCTTTCAAACATTTATTTTAGGTATAAAATTGTATGCCAATTCTTGATTCTTCTTTTCACAGGTCTCATTCTTCTACTCACTGACAATAGGAACCATCTCACCCTCATATCATATAAGTCTGTAATATCTTAACAACTTGATTCCCCTTAAGCACTTGTTGCATATCTAGTCTGGTCTTGGTCTTGACCCCTCAAGTTCTTGGTCTTGTCTCGGTCTTGTGTCTTCATTGTGCTAATGTTGGTGCTGTTTAAATAAAGTAATCTAAGTATGCATTTCATAATCTACATACAGACAAGTGACAAATCAAGGGAAAAAGGCAACATAGTGTCTCAGTAAGGTCTTAGGTCACCACCTACTGCCAGAACAGCTTCTACTTGCCTTGGCATTGATTTTCCAAGTCTCTGGAACTCAATTGGAGCAATGGTTTACACTGCACACTTGGCGAGAATATAGTGAAGAATGACTCATCTAATCATATTGCTCTTTCCCCCAAATTCAAGAGTTTTGCTTGAATTTCATGATGGTGGTGTGCCTTCCAGGTTTGTAGATAGTTTCAAAGCTGCAGGAGCTGAAATCAGAAATCAGCAAAAAAATGCCAGAATTTGAAAATCCACGCCTTCCCTCCGCAGCTCTCTCTTCTTGGTCCAAATCAAAAGACTAAATATAAAGATAGATGAACCTGATGTCATTTCATATTGCTGTAGAAAAGTGAAGCCACTTTTCCAAGCTTCTCCGTGGAGCCACACAGAGCAGCAAAGTCATGTCTGACTGAATCTGAACTGCGATCAGTAATTACAGCTGTCAATCATGTATTTAACCTCCTACCTGTCTGAAAACATCTATGTGCACCCAAAACCTCTAATCACAGGGTAGATTTTCTACAGAGTCTAGAGAAGGGAGTAGAATTCATGTTTGTCAATATTCTGAAAGGAACTGAACTGAAGGAGAATTATGCCAAAGGAGATGAGAGTGCCAGGTATGCTGGATCAAGAACAAGTACTTTTTTAATTGGCATGGTGGAGAAAGACAAAACACTGATCAGCTGTGGCTCAAAGGTGGGTAAACAAAGTGTGAAATTTGGAAACAAAGACAGTGACTTGTAAATGAGGTAAGCAAAACTACTGCCTACACAATCTAGAGTATATGATCCTGCAGAAATGAGACATGAGTACAGTGTGGATTTGTCCATATTCCAAAGCAAGTGTGGAAAAGAACATTGCAATGAGCAGATGATTGAAGAGAAATTCCAGCTAACATATTCAAACCACACATGCAGGAGTTGGAAAAGAAACTGGAGACCGAAGGTCTTCACACACTTTTTTTTTCATGTGAGCAATTTGCACATCATCATATCTTTTCAAACAGCTGAGATAACAACAGGAGAAAAATGATGAACCAAAAGAAAAATCATTTGCCTTCAACAGTGGTTTGACTGAATTACATCAAAGAAATTCAAGAGAATGGAATATTGTACTGTTTGATGTCACAGCCCTACTCCTTTTCACCTGGTGTTTTTCATTTGCTCTGCCTCTGCTTCATTCTGTCTGATTACTCTCACATGTGCCCACACTCTGCTCTACTCTGCCTGCTGCAGGCCACGCCGCTTCATCACACCAACTCCACTCACCTGCATTCTCACCTACACAGCATCAATAATCAGGACTGCATAAAAACTCTTGCCACACATTCACTCACTGACAGATCATCATCTAGTCCTCATGCAGACATCTCAGCATTCTTCTCCAGCTTTGCTACCACCTGTATCTGCTTCTGGGTTCAGTTTAAACACCCGTGACAGTTTGGGATAAAGGGGCATAATTTGAAAAACAGAGAATAACAACATAAAAAGGACTTGGATGCTATGAAGGATCTGTTTTGGTTGTATTACAAAGCATAGAGTTAAAAGATCAGCTTGTTTAGGATGATACCTGCACTGCATCAAATGGACAAATATAGAAATGTAAGAATTGCAAACTATCTCATTAAACTTGAGAGAAAGAAATAGAGCTGTATCAGGCGAAATATATGATTGGGGGAATTTTCCTATAAAGTACGTGGCCCTCTGTCACATTAAGAGCTTGAGCCTTTTTTGATGTACATTTCAGTAGATTAAATAATAGATGTGAAATATTAGAGAAGCAAAATACATGAAAGTTAGTTTGTGACTGTGGAGAACTCTCTGTGTGTGAATCTCTGTTAATTAAAGATAACAATTTGAGGCGTTTTGCTCTCTGGACTTTTTATTATGGACCAATGTGTGTGCTAGTAACTGATGCAAAACAAGGGCAAACTGCACTCAGGGCATATTTGCGCTAGCATATCATTAGTGCAAAAACTTCTGTGAAGAGGTCTTTCAAAGCAGAGGAAATGCTTTGGTGCTATAAGTAGCCACAATCCATTCTTTATGGATTTGACCTTGTGCTTGTTATCCAGGATGTCTAAATAACCATTCACCAGCCTCTAATCTTCCTTTCTTCTCATGGTGGTGTCCCTGACCTTGTGCTTGCATGACTAAAATATACTCTGTACTTATCAGACAGAACACAGTGTCTCCTATAATACTTGAAGAGGCAATTATTAAGCAATACCATGCAATAACTAGGTAAATAACCTGGAATTAGGCAGTGTGTATATCTGGGTAATATTAGACTTTAGTTTGTGTAACAGGATAAGAAGAAGCCAAAAACAAAGGTTAATAATTGGGAAATACATTTAAAGATAGCAGCTTTTGTAGTGTACTCCCCTCTTCTGCATCTCACTTCTGAAATCATAGTAGTTATTGTGATGTGACACACACTGCTGAGTACCTGCAGTAGTGTGAGCTGTGTGTTATACCTTCAAAAGTTCTGTTCCTCATGCGTGAGGTGATCTCTGTTCCATTCTTCTTGTTGAATCCATTTTTCATGGCTTCATGCAAGGCAATAGCATACAGCAGTATGGCATCATGGAATCCCTCAACAAACATGTTGATCTAAAAACAGAACAGTCACAAAGAGAAGATGACTGTATATGATACTCTCTGAAAATATACTGTATGATACACAATAGTCACAATTATTATGTAGCTGTTAATGTAATCTTTAAAATGTTTTGTGTAGAAGGAGTAAAAAGTTGGATACAGTAACACTATCACAGCCCTGTTGGTGGAGCTTGAAGTCCAAACATCCCAGTCATCAATTTATCTTGATTTTGTCCTGAAGAAATTGGTAAGATTTTCAATTATTATGTAAATATCATTTAATAACCTTTATCTATTAATTGATCAGTCTTAATGTGCTTAAAGGAAATGATGCACCCTCATACGCACATAAGTTCCCTGTTATTATTTTGTTCCATTTTTCAAAGTAGACAGCTATACAAAACATTTAGTGATTGAATAAATATTAAAGGGGTCCACTTTAAGCTGGAGTATTTATCTAGTATAGTGTAGTACTTGCTGAAAGACAGGGTGTGTTAGTTATGATATCTAGTGTAACAGGCCTTTTTCACAGCAGACATTTTGACTTGTTAAAGGAGATAACACACAGGTTTAATTAGTATCATTAGAAATGGCTGCATCCCATTTAGGTGGATCAGTTTAAGGCCTTGTGAATAGCACATGTTGGTTCACTGGAATGACCTCCTGATGTAACTAAATGGAACAGAGCCATCTTTAATGAACCTCTACTTTGCCTTTTGTTGGCACTGCAGCTTCACAGCTTCACAGCAAGAAGGTTCTGGGTTCATCCCCGGTTGGAGCAGGGCCTTTGTGTGTAGAGTTTGCATATTCTTGCCATGCTCCTCTGGGTTTTCATCAAGAACATATGTAATAGGTTAATTCTTCAGCCTTTTCTCTAACCACTGGTACTGGCTTCTATCTGGAGTTGGCCCTGGGCTGCCCACTGCCCTCTGGGTAAAATGCAGAAAACATATTTCTCTACTGGAATCATAAACACAAATTTTACTTTTCTGTGGAAAAGCTTTGGTCTATTTTTTGCTTAGAAAACTGAAAATGTGAATAAAATACATTTTCAACATGAATCAGTCAGTGCTAGGCTGGACCACCACTGTTTACATGAAAGTTTAATTTGGTAAACAAAAAAAAAGGTTAAGGACAGATTGATAACACAACGAAACAAACACAAACGAAATTGGTTAGAGATGAGGAGGGGTTAAATGGCCTGAATAATGCTGGAGAAAATACTTTTGTACACTTTCAAGAGACTGACAACTGAGTACTCCAGTATGTGACTGACAGAACAGTGTTTTAGTGAATTTTAGCCTGTGTATTTAGTTGTTGGTTTCTATAATCATTTCCTTTCTGTAAAGCATCTTTGATTACCCTGGAAAGCAATCTATAATTAGAATGTATTATTATTTTATTAATGCAGTTTAAAGAAAATGTTTTTTCCATGATAATTTGAGATAAGTATGGGTAGTGGGTCCATGTGAAACTGATTCGTGAACTTGTTTTAAAATATCTTATTGTTATTTCCTTCTGTTATGTTTTTTGGCTGCATGTTGGATACATGATTGAACTATGCAACTTAACAGTTTCAAAGTTTAAATAAGTAAATAACCCGTTTTGATGCAAATATGTACCAGACATACATACGCTTTCACAGTCTTTGCAGTCAGGAAACCCTGCTTTTTCGATGGACTTTTTCATTTCCAAGGTGAAGTTTTCAAACTCAGGTTTTGTTGTCTTGAGCAGTGTCACAGTGTTCAAAGAAGTATAGGCCTGCCTCGCTTCGTTGTCATATTTGTCTCCTCGCATCCATGAGCCATTGCCTACAATTTTATTCAAGATGGACAGAACACAGTATATTTCTAACATTATTATTCAACATTGTTAAACAGTCAACAAGTTCTACAACAGGGGTGCCCAACCAGTTGATTACAGTTGATTGAATGTTTGTAGGTCAATCACAAAATTATTAATGAGTTATTAATATCTTATTCCTCAGACACCCTCTGACTTCAAATATTTTAGTGTCAGATTCTGAATTTCAATTCTACAGTCCCTGCATTATGTATTGTTGTCACATGCCACCACCTTCTGGTTTGCAATGTTACTTGAAAATACAGTACTATTTAAATGAATACAGTGAATAGTACTGCTCGGTCTATTCAACTTTGATAGTTGTGAAAGCGCAGAAAATTGAACCTCTTCTAAAAACCTTAATGACGAAAGTGTTGGAGTCAGTGTGTAAATGTGAGTAATAAAAGTAGTAAAAGTTTGGGTTTTTTTGACTGTGTGACAATTTGGGACAAAATATATGGACTTGGTGTGTAAAGGTCTTTAATGTACGGACAAGAAAAGAAAAACATAACTTTTGGCTAATAATGTCAGTGTGCAAAATTATCTCCATTTCATTCCAATGATATGAAATGGCGCACACTTCCTGTCTCCTAAATGGGCATGGTCAGAAGGGTTGAGAATGTCATAAATGTATGAAAGTAGATTCATATGGTCTAAATACAATAATAATAATTATTATTGTATTTAGACCATAAACTTCTATTACATTTTTTTACCAGTAAGTAACATTATTTTATCATAATTATTTACTGTTTTTCACACCTGGTTTTAACATGCCTCAGATGAGATTTGTGTTTCGAGATCACGCAAGAGTTTGTTGTTGAGACAAAGATAGGCCTCAAACAAAGTCAAGTTTCTCCTGATCCATGTTTCTGATAAATATAAATTTTGACTTGCCATGTGGTGGAGGGGTTTGCATGCTCTAATGATCCTAGGAGCTATGTTGTCAGGGACATTTATCCCCTGGTAGGGCTCCCAAGGCAACTTGGTCTTAGGTGAGGAGCCAGACAAAGAGTGATTCACAAAACCCTTATGAATACAAGTTCTTATGAAGGAGCAAGTTCACCTCACCCAGATTGGAGGTACCGGGGCCCCACCCTGGAGCCAGGCCTGGGGGAGGGGCTTGTAGACGAGCAGCAGTAGTAGTAGTGAGGGTTCGGTGCAATGTAGGTTGGGCGGCAGCTGAAGGCAGGGGCCTTGGCCGTCCAATCCCCGGTGGCCAAAGTTGGCCTTTGGGACAAGGAAGGGAAGGAGTCTGAACTGGTGTGGGAGGTTGAGAGGTATTGGCTAGATATAGTCGGGCTCACCTCCATGCACAGTTTGGGCTCTGGAACCAATTTCCTTGAGAGGGGCTGGACCTTGTTCCACTCTGGAGTTGCCCAAGGTGAGAGGTGTCGAGCAGGTGTGGGCCTACTTGTGGCCCCCCAGATCGGCGCCTGTACATTGGAGTTTTCCCTGGTGGACAAGAGGATTGCTTCCCTGCACATTTGGGTTGGGGACCAGGCTCTGATTGTTGTCTGCACTTATGCGCCAAATGGCAGTTCAGAGTGCCTGGCCTTCTTGGAGGCGCTGGGTGGGGTGCTGGAAGGTGCTCTGGCTGGGGACTCCATTGTTCTACTTCGAGACTGCAATGCTCACATGGGCAATGACAGTGTGACCTGGAGGGGAGTGACTGGGAGGAGCGGCCTGTCCGATCTGAACCCGAGTGGTGTTTTGTTATTGGATTTCTGTGCAAGTCACAGTTTGTCCATAACAAACACCATGTTCGGACATAAGGGTGTGAAGAGAGGCACAGAGCTGTCAACTGATCACCAACTGGTGGTGAGTTGGATATGATGGTGGAGGAGGATGCTGGACAGACTCGGCAAGCCTAAATATGTAGTGAGGGTTTGCTGGAAACGTCTGGCAGAGACCCCTGTCCGGGAGATCTTCAACTCCCACCTCCACAGTGTGGATTGGGTCCTGCTGACCTCAGCTATGGACGTTGTTAGGCAGTGGAAAGAATACTTCGAGGATCTCCACAACCCGCTGATATGCCTTCTGTAGAGGAAGCAGAACTGGGGGAACATGGGAAACTCCTTGGTGGCCGGGCTGCGGGGGTGGATGAGATCTGCCCTGAGTTCCTCAAGGCTCTGGATGTTGCGGGGCTGTCTTGGTTGACACGCCTCCTCAACATTGAGTGGAGATCGGGGACAGTGGTTCTGGCTTGGCAGACCAGGGTGGTCGTTCCCCTTTTCAAGAAGGGGAACCAGAGGATGTGCTCCAACTACAGGGGGATCACACTTCTCAGCCTCCCCAGGAAGGTCTATGCCAGAGTACTGGAGAGGAGAGTCTGGCTGATAGTTGAACCTGAGATTCAGGAGGAACAATGAGAATTCCGTCCTAGTCGTGGAACACTGGACCAGCTATTGCTGGAGGGTGCTGGAGGTGCTGGAGGCTCCAAGTCTGAGGCCATGGTTCTCAGTTGGAATAGGGTGGAGTGTCCCATTTGAGTTGGAAATGAGTTACTGCCCCAAGTGGAGGAGTTTAAGTATCTTGGGATCTTGTTCATGAGTGACGGGATGATGGAGCGAAATATTGACGGATGGATTGGAGCGGCATCGGCAGTGATGTGGACGTTGCATGGGTCCGTTGTGGTAAAGCGGGAGAAATTGACTCAATTTATCAGCCGATCTACGTTCCTACTCTCACCTATGGTCACGAGCTTTGGGTAGTGACTGAAAGCACAAGATCGTGGATACAAGCGGCAGAAATGAGTTTCCTCTGCCAGGTGGCTGGGCTCTCCCTTAGAGACAAGGTGCAGAAAATGTAACTTCTAAAAATTGTTGATGACAAAAGTGTCAGAGTCAGTGTGTAAATGTGAGTAACATATACTGAAGTCTTTTTTTTTTTAAATGTGTGACAATTTGGGATGACAAATATGGACTTGTTTTTAAACGCCTTTAATGTATGCACAAGAAAAACATAGCTTGTAATGTGTAACATTATCTTCTTTGTACACAATTTGATATTGAGCAATGCTGATGCTAACCTTGCTAACACGACTGTTCTACTTTTCTACTATATTGAGGAACAGTGGTGTCAGAATGCGGAGGTCACTGCTGCATAATCCAACACACACACAATACAAACCTCCATGCCCACATCACCAGTTCTGGACCTGGTTATGGCTGGGAACAGAACTTCAATACTTTCATGGCACTGACCAAAATGCTTAGATACTGTTGAGTATTGAAACATGCCTGATATATTTTAATACCAAATCTCTATACCAACACGAGTAAATTCCATCATTTCATCATTGTCATTATTGATATTATGTTAAGAGATAACTTCAAATTGTGGGAAATAAAATTTTCTTATGCTGTAAACCTGCTTTGAGTGAAGAAAAATGTGAATGAGCTGAAAAATAAAACTAAAGAAGCATACCATATTGTGTACCATATTGTGTAATGTATTGTTCTTTTTGCCCTAGACCCAGTCAGACTTCTGGTGCGTGGTGCAAATTCACTGTCAACCAAAATCACTGTGAACCAAACGCCAGGACCAGTGCTAGTTTCAAAGCTTGCATTCAGAACTCTAGCCTCAGGGCAAACATGCAGCTCAAACTGACAGTGGCCATTACAGTGACCGAGTTCAAAACATTGCATCATGCTTCACTGACTTTGTATCAATTGAGCCAGTCTCCATATACATGTCTCTTTTTTTTGCACAGCTATTGATAGGGATGACATTGCCTCCCAAGTTGAAGCACTTTTTCTTTTGGACACAACTGCAGTGAAGAAGGAAATTCTTGCCCTTCAAAATGATGATGAGATGAAATCTACGGCAGTCAAGAAATTTAAGGGTCAAATTTGGTGCCGGCTCTCAGAAAAGTATCGTAAGGAGTTATGCTCTTTCATTATCAGCTCTATTGGGATCAACCTGCTAATGTGAATCTGTCTCTTCTTACATGAAGGCCAAGTTCAGATCTATAGTTCTTACATTAGTAGTGATAATGCTGCCCCGTTTTTTGAAAAAGACAAAACTCCTCATAAGCTAACAAATAAATATTCTACTAATATTCTGGTTTACATGCAGTCATACATACAGAGTTTTTTTTTTTCCAGTTTTCCCCTGATGGCAGAGGTTCTACTATTGGAACTTCTTTTGTTCCTTCAAACATCTTCTTGAAAAAGTCAGCTTCTTAATATTTGTTTACATCCATAAAGCTGTTCATATCCTCTGTTGTAATTTTAAAGTAGGTGTATTTCTCTTTCTCACTGAAATGTGGACTTTTCTTTGAAGCGTCCATCTCTACCAGAGCAGATCTTTGTCTCTACTCCAGCCGACTGGAAACAGGAGCCATGTGTCGTAGCCGTAGACTGCATAAAAGATGAATGTCGTGAGAGCGCTTCAGATTAAAAGCCAAAGAGTCTCAATCTCCCCCTGGTGGCTGGCTGCAGTATATGTCATAAATTGTGCCCCCTCCATGTTATTCTATTGCACTTCGGCCGAAAAAAGTACACGTCCAATACATTTTTCCTAAAGGTGATTTCAGACTTCTTAGGTAGACTTTATGAGACTGATTTGGGGTCAAATCATCAACTTTCTTATGAATTATTTGATGTTATAAAACTGGGTAATTGACAACTGTAATGACCAATTGTGGTCCCAAATCCATCAGATGCAGAGCCGGGAACCAATCAGGCGGCCAGCTGGAGGGCACATATAATGTCCCTGTGTCCCTACTGGGAAGACTCTGTCTCCAAATTGTGTCACACAGGCAACATAGCAGCTCCCATAAACACGGGATTTGGCTTTTTACACAGTGCATCCGTCTTTATATACAGTCAATGGTCATGACCTGTGGTAAAACCCGCAACTGAAATGCATATTATGAATGCGCTATATACAAGAATCCTCTTAAAATCAGAATAATATCAGCATCAGCATATCTGATCTTAGTTAGATGCTCCATTCAGAATTCTGAATATCCAAACGATAGGTCAACAGATGTCAAGTTCACCTGACATCTGTCAAATCCAGAATCTTGCCATATATGGAATAATGGCGAATTATAAGTGTGCATGTAAACGTTCTGCATGAGAGATGACACCTGCTACACACCTGGCAATGAGAAACTAGCATCCTTCTCCCAATGCCAAAGATCCCGTTGACGTAATCTACAACTATTTTGAAATAAAAAGGTGTGAATCAACTTCATCACAGTAGTTTTTGTGGAAGTGAGCTTGACACAGAGACTGACACATTTGATGTTGAAAAACCATAAAGCCATGCATTTAATTCACTTTACGATGCCAGCCTTGGCTTTCATGATTATTAGACTACACAAAATGTTGAATTATTTCTGTCTGTCTGAATTTATTCCGTTGGGGTGGAATGTGTTGTCAGTTTCAAATGAGTGTATGTGTGCACGTTAGAGAGAGAGCGAGAGAGATGTTGCTTGGCTTGTACACTGACTGTGCAGTGTGTATAGGAGACTTTCAAACATGTTTTGATATCAGAACCGGGTTGGTGAGGTAGTTGTTGACAGTAAACTCACATTGTCGAGCATTTGCGTCATTGATTTGTTCTTGAATATCAGGTCGAGTCCCTCCTGGTCACCCTAAAGTCCCCTCATTAGATTTGTTTTGATGCCGACTCTGTAGATCTAAACAAAGTGGAGCTTGAAAAGGTTGGGCATCCCTGTTTTATTAATACTGGTCCCTGAAACTAAACTGGGTGCATCTAAAGCTTGACTGTTGAACTATCAACTGCAACTGCAATCCTTACAGAATACATAGGCCTACAGACATTTACATTTCACAAGAATTATAGAAAGTGAAAAAAGCAAAAATAATAATCTAAATAATATTCATAACAAAATAAAAAATATTTCACAATACCAGAGTTTGGGATTTCAACAAAATTAGATGTTTACAATGGTATTACCTGTTAGATCTTAATATGTGGAGCTTTACAGTTTTTATTCAAAGAATACTAAAAGGCAGTCATGCTTAAAAAACAAACTCTAATGAGCCATTCCCCCTGAAAGATCTGGCAGCAAAAAGCATCATAACAGAACACTGCTATACATTCATCAGGCTGCCTCCAAGGGATGAAAAGTGTAGCTCTTTATTCAATAGACCATATTCACATGGCGACCATCTTCCTCCAATGTCATGCTCAGGGTAGGGAGCGAAAATATTGCTAGCAAAGGAATAATGTCAAACTGCTGTGTTCAAGAAATATAAACACATGGATTCGACAAATTGTTATAATTTCGCTGCTTCCCTATTGATTGCCAACTTAAAAAAAAAAACAATGGATAGTGAAAATCTGGATGGATATTGGACCATATTTCATAGTAAAACAACATATTTGAAATTGTTAGACAACAGCTAACGTTAGCATTCAAACACCTCCTCACTAACATTACTTATTTACTTTATTTACTTACATTACAATATAAATTAACTTAAATAAAAACACTTATCTATTTAAGCCTGGAAATAAAACACCTTAGATGTAGCTAGCAACATAAAATCTTTTCACCCAAAGGTCTGTTATACAGTAACATAATGTGACATTATGTTCACTACAACACATATATTACATTACATTTCTGTGTAATGTTCATACAGATTACATCCAACACAAAAGTGTGCTTCAAGCACTTATACAAGAGAAAAGAAGGCAAGACACATATTTCAGAATTAATTTAACACACTGTAATGTCAGCTAAGAAGTGGCTGAATGCTAACGTTAGCTGTTGCCTATGTTGTATTAATTTGAAATATGGTCCGATGTCTCTCTGGATTTTCAGTATGCAGTGTAGTCGTCTACCTTTACATGACATGAACACATGCCATTATCCTTTTGATAACAGCTTTGAGTATCTCACCCTGACAGTAATGTCAGAGGAAAATGGCCACTGTGTAAATATGGTCTAAGTGTATGTTGTAATGTTCTGTTTTTTGTTACCTACCTAGGGACTACGGATGTAAATTAGCAATCTCTGCTATAATCCGGCATGTTTACCTCGTGTATTACTTTAATACAGATGTTCATCAATGTGCACTGTCCCTAATAAACAAATAAAATATTCTCTCTATTCTCTATTCTCTATACTCTATTATCATACTGTAGCAATAACAACTTCATAAGTGTCCGTTCAGTGTGAGTTCATTCTCTCAAAGAGTTTGACTCTAAAATATTTGGGGCAGTGATGGAGCTTTTAGACGTCTGGTTCTGTATTCCTGCAAAGTCAGACAGAGAAGTTTAAGAGCTAACTTTCACTTTTGAGCAAAGCAGCAACACAAGGGCAACATTGTATTTCTACTTTTTTTAACCCAATCTGGTTGATCAGACCTTCAATATCAACATCAAGAAACTTGTTTCATTTAAATTCAATGCCCCACAGAACAAAGAATACAACAAATGTGTATGGACTGCACTGTAGATACTGTAAATACACTTATTCAATCACACTTTTTAGGTTTATTCCAGTCTGAACATGGCACAATGTAATGTAAAATGATTCAAGTATTGTTAAAAGTATTATAATGCTAACTTTACCATAAGAAGAGGCATTGAAGAGTTCAACATTAAAGAACATGTAACTGCCGTTGGTCAGCCGTTGTCTGTGGGCAGCCAGCATGATCTCTCGTACTTTGTCTGCTCCCATGCACATGATCACCACTGCAGGAAGAAGACAGATGCAACTATAAATACAGAGTTAATAGTATACAACCGCAAATCAAAAAAGTCAGGATGGCATGAAAAGGCACAAAAAAATAAATCTTTTTTTTTTTGTACGTGTAGTTCAATGCAGACAATATGAAGACAGGGCATTCTATGTTTTGTCTGTTCAATGTCATTGGATTTCTAAATGTACATCCATTCAGGCCTGCAACACATTTCACAAAGTTGGGATGTGGCAATTAAGGTGATTGTCATCATGATTTGGCACAAAAGCACCATCAAAGAAAGGCCCAGTCCATCGGGAGCAATGATGGACTGAGGATCACATCATATGACAAAATCCAGCAATAGGCCTCATGCAAGAACATTTTCATGTGAGTGTCTGACCTTTCTCTTGCTTTGTTTTTGTACAATGGGTTCATACGGGCTGTCTTGTCAGAGTCAGCGAACACTCATAACTTCAGAAATTGTGTAAATGACAGCATAAATATGATGAACACCACCAGCTGTGTCAAACCAATACTGACAAATGATTAAGTGTATAGGGTATTCAAAATCAAAACTGCTTCAAAGAAATGAAATATACATTCAGTATAATTTCATAAACTTAGGTAAGAATTACAGCAAACTAATTACACTTCATTATACACAGGTCTGGACTCGGAAATTGTGTTTGTAAAAATGGTGAATTTAACAAGTTGTCACTAAATCATGAGGCCCAGTGTTCCTCAAAGAAAAGATAGGAAGGGATTTAGATTTTTGGAATTTCTGTGCCTGGGCTGATGTACCCGTGACGCCTGATCAGTCACACTGCACTGCATTAAGAACATCATTTATTACTCTCAAGTCTGGTTTGTCCTTGGGTGAAATTTCTATGTGCTGGAAGGTACCATATTCATCTACATAAACAATAATCAAGTATAAGCACCAAAGGACCTCACAGTCATTTAAGTGTTCAGGATGAAGACATGGACTGACTCTCAGAGATGAACATATTCTGGTGTGACAGGATTGAAATCATCCCAGGACAATAGTGTTTGAGCTGGTAAAGATATTGGGGGTAATTGGTCCACAAATATGGAAACTTCATCTGAAGATAACCAGGAAGCTAAAAGTTGGATGCAATTGGAGTGGCCATCTCAAAGCCTGGACAAAGCCATGTGAGCTGAACTGAAAAGGGTGTTTTGCGAAAAGGATGAGCGCAAACCTGACTCAGTGCTATGAGTTTTACAGGAGGAATTGGCTGAAATTTTCTACAGAGCATTAAGTGAAGCTTGAAAGAGTTTAATCAACTTAAACAAATAAGGCAGTTCCAACAATAATATCAAGTGTCTGTAAACTTTTGGTCTTCTGAGAATGTGATATTACACATCATCAAAATAAAGTAGTTGGGCTAACTGAACTAAGAGTATACTAAAATGAAAAATGAAAACTGCATTTGAATGCCTTTAGCCAAGGTTTAAGTGAACTTCAGACCTCAACTGTAGATGTGCTCCAGTCCTATTTTCTTGTTGAATCTATGCTGTACCAGTCTCTCACTACCTATCGAACAGTGTGAACACATTTTATGATAAAAATGTTGGTGATGTGTAAGTCATTGATGTTTAAACAAAAGGAAAGTCACGATAAGAAGAAAAGTGAATATATTGATTTCACTGTTTCTTTTGGCTTGAAGCTACTGTGCCTTTAAAAGCTTGAGACTGTGACACAACACCTTTAACATAATGAAAGATGCTTTTGAGACAAAATGTGAGCTTTAGATATTGATGTTTAACATATGTTCAACAATAAAGAAACTCATTCTGTTGGTTTGCATGACAATCAGTTTGAGAGTTTTTACATAATATGTGAATAAATAAATAAAAAGCTTCCAAAAATATCTCAGTCAGGGTGAACAATAACCATCATGCAGAACTTACTTGCTCGTTATCAGTGATTAAAAACTGCAATCTAGGTGCAGATACTATTCTTGTTTGGAGATGGATTTATTTTAGACATTAATCACTCAAAGGATGTAGGCCAAATATCACACATAAATAATCTCTTCCACTGCGTTGATATAAACTTTTGCTTTGGTGTGCCAGTGATTAAAAATAAATAAACTAACAAGCAAGTAGCCAAATGAACAAGGGGAGCAATTGTAAACACAGTAACCCCAGCATCCCTATTAATAAGGAAGATTCAGAGTCTTGCTGGAACATTCCTCACAACTCTGTCACTTAAGCACACCTCCTGAAATATCCCTTGAGTCAGTGGGACAAACTTCACCTCAGTCCTGCCAACACTATAGCACCCTTTAATTACACTGGGCTCTACACACACTACTGGCCCTGTGTATGTTTGCAAGCCATTCCATGGGTCAGCACTTGGAGACAGTAATATTTCAAAACTTCTGGGTTTTCCTTTTGCTAGTGCACTGAGGAGTTACAAATTAACTCTGGAATGGGGCAGCACATGGTGCACTTACTGAGTGCCCACAGTGCATTTAAAGTGCCCTGTATTGACTGTTAACTTGTGAAACTAGAGTAAATGCAAATAAGAGGCTGTCTTGTCAATTTGTGATGTGATTACATTCAAAACTAGAAGGGCAGTCTGAGAGTGCATATGTCCACCAAGGCCACACAGTCCTATAATCAACCCCTTTTGCTGTATCTGCTCCAAAATTTAATGGGTTCGTCCTTGGCCCATGCCTTTTCCACCCAGTTTCATGCAAAGCCGTACAGTAGTTTTTATGTAATCAGACAGACAGACAGACAGACAGACAGACAGACAGACAGACAGACAGACAGACAGACAGACAGACAGACAGACAGAC
>JAPQRN010000027.1:608917-623102 GCA_037367275.1 Coranthus polyacanthus
GGACTGTAAAGCCCTTTGAGGCAAATCTTGATTTGTGATATTGGGCTATATAAATAAAAGTGAATTGAATTGAATTATTGTTACTGATGCTGTTGCGTCTGTGAATCTGTGGTTCTGTGGCGGTTCCGTGCTGCCGTACTGTAGTATTTTATATTATTTTTATATTCCTATACAAAGGTGTAGGATAAAAGATGGATCTCAGCTGGGCCCAGCCACACCATGATCCATACTTTGGATATGCAGATGTGCACGGTGATATCATCTGTATGAATGAGGATATGAAGCAGCCTATCAGTGAGCTTCTTCAGACAGCTGGTGGGACAAATGTATTATTTATGCAGATGAAATAATAGAACCCAGAAAATGTGTTCCCTGTTTTAGCTTATTTACCCGCTGCCCAAAAAACACACACATACAAAATGAATCTAACAGAAGCCACACTTCTGACATAATTCATAGTTTTATTGGAACTAAGTACCTGTGAATGGCCCCCCTCTCCTCCACGTGAGCGATAATGATGCCATGAGGGGATCGCTTGGAGCCGCGCCCCCCTGTGATTTGGATACCAAGGCCTTCCTGTCCCTTCACCATGTGCATCTTCCAGATGTGGCCGCCCTCTCTGGGCTACGAAAGAGCACAAACACACACAGTTAATGTCCCATTGTTTGTTTACAGATGTAATTATAAACACACAACAACATCTAGAATGTTTTTTTTCTCTTTCTACACTCTTTTATTGTGTAATGCATCATTAAATTTCAATACACAAACAAATCGTGTGTCTGCTATGTGTAAGCATAAGAAGACACACATAGCGTATGTGTGTGCCCATTCATCTCCAATGGGAAGACGTCATGAAAATGAGCAGACTCACACCTTCTTTAGACCCACAATACTTCATCATGAACCTGATTGAAATATTAAACGGGCCACAAGTCAAGATATTTCGAGATCTAGGATGGTGCTGACAAAATCACAGTTTAGGTTTTATGCATTTTCCTGATTGGGATTTTCAGAGGTATCATAGGTACACCTTTTTGGTTAATCAATGCTTTCGGACAGGTAGGAGGTTAAATATGTGATTGAAAGCTGTAATTACCGATCACTGATCAGATACAGTCAGACTACACCGAGAGGAGAGAGCTGCACAAGGTGTGTATTCTCAAATGATGGTGTTTTTTCCTCTATACCTGTACTGTATCTATGAAGTAAACACTAAAGTGACAAAGTATTGTAAAATTGATAAAAGGCAATAAAAACAAATGAAACAATAGAGATACCACGATTAGTTGACTAGTCACAATTATGTCAACTATTAAAATCACCGACAACTAATTTAAATCGTTTTTTTTTTTAATCTGTGTTTTTCTCTCAAAACTCTGTCTTTCTGTCCTTGACGCACATGCACAGTAGTGGTAATCGTGGTCAGCCATAATGTCACCTGAAGTTATACCAGATGGGCTCTGGTACATGGCTACCCGCAACTCAAAAGTGTGGGAGCATTTTAAGAAAACAAAAGAGAAAAGTGTGCAAATGCAATATCTACAAGACCTAACTTGCCTTCCATGGCAGCACAACTGTGATGCACGAGCACCTGAAAAGGAAGTATGTTGTGGCTTTTAACAACGATGAAGAGGGACCGTTGTCTCGGTAAGCTAACTGGCTAGTTAGCTGCTAATATTAGCGTAAACAGAGAGAAACTTTCTACTTACTTATACAGCTGTAAACGTTAACATTAGCGATGGCGATTTGATTTATTAGCCGCCCTTAGCACACATATTTCATATGTTTTCTGTAACGTTACAACAGTGATGTGTTTGAATAGGAAATATGGTAATGCTAATGTTTTCTAACATTATGTTTCAGTGCTAAAAAAGTACGTTCTTCATACATTCAATTTAGGTATGATCCGATTAGTCGACTAATCGAAAAAATAATCAGTGATTAGTCGACTATCAAAATAATTGTTTCTGGCAGCCCTAACAGAGATTGTGTTAAGTTAGGGGTGTAAGAAAATATCTATACATATATATAAATGTTGCGTTATTATGTTTTGCAATATTTATCGAAATGCAATAACACTGTATTGATTTTTTAAATTAACATTTTACATGTAAAGATTTACAGCAGACAATTAATTGTGAGCCTTGTTTAAACTCCCGACCACTGGGGAGCAGTGTTGTAATCCATCTTGAGCATAGATCTTAAACCACCCTAAGCCAAGACAGGAAGTAGCTAATGGAGGCTACCACTAGCAAATGCACCGATGGCTGAATCCTCACAATTTCGACTGGGTCCCACGGTTCATTTCGGGTTCTCAACTACAGCTATGCTCTATGGAAAATGTACTGTGCCAAAATTAGTACTCGCAGAACTTGATGAATCTGAGCGCAGCACCGTCTGATGCAGTTACATTAGCTAACGAAACAACAAAAGGCTAACATTATATGAGTGGATCACAGTGATTCACACACTGTTAGATAGATAGATGGGCAGAAGGAGTCAAATGTCTGTCAGTCTATTCTTACAGATTCAGCCATCAGTACTAATGTTATTAGTCAGATAAGTTTGCTGTTTCTATGATGCTAAGAGTTCATGTTTTGTCATTGGAACTGTCGACCTATTGCTGATCAAAAACATAAAAAAAAAGTATGAATTCTACACTGAGTTTACATAAACTACAACACATAATCTGAGTCAAATCACATTTCTATTTCTGCACATTTATGTCCAGTTCTTCAAAATGGTCATTATCTTTTATTTCTATTTTTATGAATAACCTTTAATTTGTGTAATATAAACAAATAGCTGTATTAATGAATTGCTTTACTTACATTCTATTGCTTCTTTATAATGCTGCCACAGTAATTATGACTATGCTGGTCTGTTCTTTATACTACGATGATTCAATTTTTGTTAGAATTGAATTGTTTAAAAATTGCGATATATCGCATTGTTTTATGTATCGCGACATATCGTATTGCAACCACTGCATCATGATAAGTATCGTATCATCAAATTCTCGCCAATACACAGCCTTATAAGTTACTAGACTACACTTATTGTGTTATATTATGTGTTATGTCAGTAGTGTTTCTTACCTGGGTTGATGGCTCACTGCTGAATGGATCCAGTTTGCACTCTAACAGCTGACTGTGGCTCCTGGCAGGTAGTGTGGTAGCCACTCCACTGTGTGAAAGATGGGGAGCAGTTTTCATCTGAGAAAAGCTGACTATGTCTGGACTTTGGTCTGTGGCTGCATCTGAAGGACTGACTCCTGCATCAGTGGAGGCAGATGAGCTGTGGCCATTGTAACAGCCCTGAGAGTCGGTGGCGTCTCTGAGGTCTCGGAAGGATGATCGCGATATTACACCAAATTTCCGCGTGCGCTTGCAGTTGGCTGAGCTGTCAGAGGGCTCTGATGCAGGTCCTGACTGATACTGGACTTCACAAGGGTCACTGGTCACAGGAGCGCTGGCACGGCCATCCATGTCACCAGGAGGGAGGGGAGCCTTTCTCTTGACTCGCCGCAGCATAATCAGATAGATGCAGCCTCCATTCCAGCACTGATCTGCCAGGTAGCTGAAAAAAGCATGGAAGGAATAAGGCTGGTACAAACAGACTCAAATATCCAAAAGAAAAGTACAGCCTTCGCATCTAGAAGTCAATTAAAGTCATCCCTCCACCTGTAGGAGGGATTCTCTTTCTGAGAACTATAATTGACACATTTTTGTAACTTTTCTTTAATGCAAAATTCTTTACATTTTCTCCACCAGGTTACAGAAGCTAATATTCCTGTGTTTCAAATACTGGACAAATACTTGTCTGCAAATAAAATCCAAATGAAAATGATTTATTGTAGGCTGTATCCCACATTATTGTGGACAGAGGTAACACAAGCACTCATATCTGTCTGTCTGTGTCTCTCAGCAGGATTACGCCAAAACTACTCAGCCGATTTTCATTAAACTTGGTGAAGGGTAGAACACAGGCCGAGTAACAACCTATAAAATGCTGGTGCAGATCCATAAACGGAAACTCTTTTTTTTTCATGGGGTTTGGTTGGATTAACAAACCTGGTTGCGGTGTGCGCTCTTGCTCTCAGTTCTACCTGTTCTGCTATATAAACACAGCACTGGTAACAGATCAGCTCATTTAACATAAGTCACCTCTAATAAAAGTGTTCTTTGTGGTTTCTTCACTCATGACGGTGAGTGAAGAAAGTAAAACTATATGTCACACTACAGTATAATGATTAAACTTTCAATTAATCACAGTTCACATGCGTCCTGAACTGGATGAGCTATGGTCCGTCACACTACTGGACAATGGTTTTCCAAGTCCTCCTGAGCCCATGTGCTTTTATTCATCATGGTAGAATGATGAAACTTGAGGGCTCGAAAGTCACACACATTCAACAATGACTACATTTACCTTTTTTGCCCAGATGTTCCACTGTTTCAACTCAGCCTCCCTCTTTTGTTCCTCCAAAAACCTTCTTGAAAAGGTCAGCTTTTTGATATTTGTTCATATCAATAAACCTGCTGATATCTTCTATTATAACGTTTAACAGTAGGTGTGTTTCCCCTCCGGGCCAAAATGTGGACTTTTCTTTTGAGCATCCATCTCTACGATAGAAGATCCTTGTCTTTACTCCAGCTGACTGGAAACAGGGGCCATGTTCTGAATATCCACATGAAATATACTGTTTACATGACACCAGTTAAGTTCTGAATATTGTCAAATTTAGAATAATAGTGGAATATGAGTGTGTATGTAAACATACTCAGTGATTCCACCTTTGGCCTTTACACATTGAAGTTTGGCACAAAGCGTTGAGCCACAACCCATCCTTACAAACATAAAGCACTTGTTACTAGTATTGAGTGTGTGCTTTTATTAATAAAAACAGTAAAAAGTGGAAGGCGGTGCAGTCTTAGTTTTTGTTGCAGTGAATGCATTTTTAGACAAATGGAAGAAAGAAAGAACTTTATCAGCAGGTTGATATTGTGCTACACTCCTTCTGCTAAGGTAGCAGCCCCTTTAAAATTCCTATTACTTCTTGCATGGTGGCTAAAATACACAAGTTTGACACTGCAATTAGTTGGACCCATTTTCCGTCTCCATTATTGGTTCATGGCTTCAATCTTCACTGACAGCAGACAGTCTTACCTGGCTCCACTGACATCTACTCCCACCATCAGCTGGCCATTTAGAGAGAGCAGTTCATCTCTCAGTTTGATCCTCCCACAGCGGGCTGCTGGGCTCCTCTTCCTCACCTCTGTCACCCAGATGCACCCCACATCCATCATGGGACCCTGGTCCTTCCTCCTCCTTGGACCTCCCTTTTTTCTTCTCTCAGGGTCCCCGAAAATGGGGATGTTCCCAAAGCTGAGGCCAAAGTCTCTACTGTCCTCTTCATCTTTACTGAGGGAAACAGCATGCACCTCGATGTCTAGTCCCTCGTTACAGGTTGGACTGGCTGCCGGTGCCGTGTCACACTCCATGAAGTTCATCTGGATGTACTCCACCAGCTTCTGGATGGCAGCCAGGCACAGGGACATGTCCTCCACATTAAGACTATTAACACTACTGCTGCTGCACACACTGTCCCCTTCCACACTCTGACCTACGTCCTGCTCCACATGCTGTGGAAAGAGCAGAATGTCCAATCAGTGAACACAACTGGTTAATTACATTTACATTTTAAGAATAAATTCAGCTATGCCAATCACTGTTAAGATTCCATTGGATGCAACTCTTCTACTCTGTGGCTTCACTTTACCACAGTGGTGTGAAACAGTGTCAAAACATCTATATTTATAATTAGTCTTTTGAATCATTTGGAAGTGTTTCAACTGTAAATGTGAATAAACCCTGAAGACAAAAGAAAAATGTATATCACAATAAATATAATTCGCATGATATGAAAATATATCATGATAACAATAATTCTGGTTTTGTTGACCAGTACTAATACATGCTGTAGAAACAAGAGGAGTTCCAGTACCTTGTGGCCAGAGGCCTCATGATTCAGGTTGCGGTCTTGCGATCTTGTCGTCTGAGACCTGAGCCAGTCATCAAGCAGTGGGAGGATGCTAAGGGCATTGTCTTGAGTGACAGGCATCCTGGCATCCTGGGCCTGGTGTGGGACTCCTTACCAACAGCCAGTCTGATGCTGCCAACAATTTGTAGATTCACAGGAACCACTACAGGATGATGACCTCGAATCCATCTCTGAATGTGTCCATAAGCAACACAATCAACACTGTCACAGTGTCTGTGGGGGTTGTGTCCATTCAGCAAGGTGGAAAATATCCCAAACTACAAGAACACATCTGCCGTTGGTTTTGTAGTATCAGGTCATTACCTGCACAACAACACATGTCCCATTTTAGTAGTGAATAAAAGACTTCCAAAATTCATCTTCATTTAAAGCTACCATATGTAACATAGGTGAAGAAATTTGCATGCATTAATCAGTTTTATTTACAATGCTTGCATCCCTTGATAACAGCCCGAGATCTGACATCAGTCTAAAGACTAGCTAGTGTGACCTTAGAAATGAAGGCTCCTATTGCCAACACACACTTTACATAAGCACACAAGCACGCACAAATATTACACACTGGACCTTTAATTAATAACAGGTGTTAAGTCTGTGACTCAAACACATCAGTACAACTATTTCAAAGTCACATTCACATCCTTTCTCCCATAAAGTGGGTCTGTGTAAAAATGATAAAAATGTTCCTAACAGTCGATATGGATAATTATCACCATAAATGTCAAATCATTACTTATTTCCACTTTAAAGGCTGCTTTTTGGTCCAGAGTGAAAGTTGAAGAAACCAGATGGTTATTTGTGGTTTTAAAGTGTGTGTAAAATACGCAACAAGATGAAGACATCGTAAAAGATATAACAACATGCAACAAGACAAAAACACACTGTAGTCTCATCTTCATGATTTTGTTCTTTCTTCATTTCTTCTTATTATAATTATTTAATGAATTAATAAATTAAAGTAACGAAAGTGAGTGCAATCTGGATTCTTATTTAATAAGATGAAAGCAACATAAAAGATGGGATTTTTTGTAGTTTTAAACTCTTCTTTATGGTCAGAACATGACAAACATATTTCACAAATCTAGAGAAAGAACATTCAAAACTATTCTAACCATAAAATCTTTTTTCAACATCAAAATATGCAGGAGTAAAATTAAGTAAAACAAAACACTGAAACATGTGCTCTATTTGACAATGTAAACAAAATAATGATTTACATCACAATAATGATAATCATCACAATCTAAAATGATATTGTGATAATCAGAACCACCGATCTCAAGTTATAAAAGTTATGTCACACTATGATATGTAGACACTTCAGCTTCTATTACTCATTAAGTTATACTTTGTGGATGAAAGCAATGTTAAGTAAAGACAATTTGTTGTTAGTGGTCTGAAACATGCAAAACCAGCTGCACAGTCCTGCAGGGGCCCCGTTGTGTATGAAGAGCTTCGATGTGAAATGAGGAATCTGGGTTGACCCTTTATATACACACTTTAACTACAGACAGAGAGCTGAGTACAGCCACATCTGTGGCAGATATAGACAAAATGTAGGCTACCATGAGACCACACTTTAATGACTATGCAGAGCTTGGGCTTCAAATAAACTGCTGGGCTTAGTGGTACCATCTGTCTCTACTATTCCTGTGCTCTTTTGCTGAAAGGAAACAGGGCCGGGCCGGGCCTGGCCTGGTCTGGCCTGAGCTCAACCACAGCCTGGAATAGGGGTGTAGGGTCACAGAGAAGTAGTGCAGGGTGAGGGTACAGCAGAGGGAAAAGAAGATGGAGTTTTCCAAATGTGGGGGCAACGTTTAAATATCACACATAAGTCCAATAAATGATGACAGGCAGGAGGAAGTGCACTCAAAGATGAGAAGGGCTTCTCTGGGTTAACATGTAAATACGCACAATGTTGAAATGGGCCTTCCAAGAACTGTACACACAGCATCTGTGTGCTCATCATGCTTAATATGATGTACTACTAACAATGGTAGAAAGTCTCCTATGGCTTTACAGGACCTTTATCATGTGTGACAAAAAAAACTAAAAACTGAACTGACAAGTTGGAAAAGAACATATGATCATCTAACATGTCATTTTGGGAATAGTGGGAGGGAAGTGATGTATAGGCAAAGATGACACAGAAAAACAAAGACACACACTGAGAACATAATGCAAATTGAACAAAATGTTTCAATGTAAAGATGGTAGGCTAACTGTTCTGAAAATGTAGAAGACATGAAAACATGGTAGATGACACTGACATAAAAAGATGTTATGAAATTAAAGAAAATATAATGAGCTGTTTCAGACATGATCTGCACTGTTTGAACTAACATGTTACTACTGAGCTAAACAGACGCAGTACAAGCCATGTGTGTGATGAAGAGAGGAGGAACAGGACCTCAACAATAAGGCTGACCTGTTTGCCTGGGGTAGTACACTGCCATGTTGGGCAACTTAATTAGGGAACTCACTTGTCCGATTTGATTTAGTTGTGAGTTTCTCGATTTTATCATTTAACTACTTGCCCAAAAAACATTTGGGTACAACTGGATAAGTGTAAAAAGTAAAGTGTAAAAATGTATTATACACATTTTTTTCCAGGAGCTGGATGGTGGAAGTAGCTAAGGAGTGAGATATCTTGCCTCCTTCTCATCTCTGTTGAGAATTGCGTAGTACATATTAGGTAAGTGCATGAAAATGGCGGTGGGTAAAGACGCATAGGAGCACATGCACTTCATGGACTTTTAAATTCCATTATCCCTGTTTTTATTTATCATTATTATCCAGTTATCCTGGAAAAGGGGATTTAGTTGGGTAGTGTTAGAGGATGTGAACGAAATTCCAATCATGCATTAATCAATCAAACAACTTTATTTATCCCAAATAAAGTTGTGCTGCTCTGTGCTGTAGCACAGTTTGCTGCAAGTCTGAGAGCCAGACAGATAAAACTGCTTCTAAAAATAAGAATTAACTCTAGTCTTTGTTGTTATATGATAAGTGGAAATAAATCAATTTGTATTAGGAAAAGTAAAAATGTGCTTTGGGCAAGTATATTTCCAACCCACTTGCCTTATTGGACAAGTGAAAAAAAAAAACCTTAACACTGAACCATGACCTTAAACAAGAACATTTGGGTTTTCATTAACAAAATATCATACATAACTGTGCAAACTCACTGAGTTACTGCAGCCAGTTCACACCTTTCACTCTTGTTATTGGTGATGTGTGTTATTTCTGCAGTGAAGATGTTGCTATGGAGATGATCTGAACTCCTTTTCAGTCATCATTTACAGTGGCAAAAAAACACAGTGCAAAAACAGACTTAAATAAACTAGATAGCCTAGCAACGTTAATGCTACAAACAACCCATGATGCAATGCTGTCTGTAAAACACACTGGTATCGGCACATTTTAATTGAGGTGTGTGTCTGTGAGGTAGAGCCGTAGGAGAGACAGAGAAAAGCCAAACTCTGATGCCAGTGGCTTAAACAAATTATGTGACTATTTGTCATCAATGCAGGCGATGTAGGTCTGAGCAATATAAACCAAAAAGTTATCATGACAAAAATGTTCATATCAATATCAAGAATGATCAATAATGGGCTGATTTTATCACCAATTTTTGGTCCTAAGTGAAAGTTGAAGAAACCAGACAGTTATATGTGGTTTAGATTATTCATAAAAGATGCAACAAAATGAAAATGGCACAAGACAAAAACGATGTGAATGACACGAAAAGACGGAAATTACATAAAAGACACAAATGATGTAAAAGATGCAAAGAGATGAAAACAACATAAAAGACACAGAAAGACAAGAACATAAAAGTCACAAGAAGACGAAAACAATGCAAAATAAAATGGCACTAGACAAAAACAAAGTAAAATGATTTGTCGTTTGAAACTCTTCTTTATGGTCAGAACATGAAAACACGTTCTCCAAGTGTTTTAGCTGAGAATGCAAACAAAACAAGAACAAGTTCCATCAGGTGCATCCACTATCCTTGCATCATCATCTGTTCATGCAGTTCTCTCAATTACTAGCAGTTATGACTGAAAATGCGTTTTGTGAGGCTACAACAACATTGACCTTTAGCCATCAAAATGTAATCAGTCCATCCTTGAGTCCAAGTGAACCTTTGGGTCAAATTTGTAGATATTCCCTCATTCCTGAGATACCGAGCTCATCAGAAGGAACGGACATGAGGGCACAGTGGCCTTGACCTTTGACCTTCGACTACCAAAATCATTTCAGTTCATCCTTTTGTCCAAGTGAACATTTGTGCCACTCACGGTGGACTCTGTCCAGCAGCTGCACAATGGGGAATAATGAACAAACACACCTTCTTATAGAGATCACGCATCTAATAAACCCCAAACACAAAAGGAAAACATATACTGCAACAATTATCATTATCACAAAATAAAATTACATTGCAATAATGATAATTATCGTACTATCACCCAGCTCTACAATACAGTCGATCACTACATCCTCTAGAAGTTGTAACAGTGCCCACTACGGTCTTAGATGGCATTTTAAATCAATGTATAGGGGAGAGAGAAACCAAACTCTGATGCCAGCAGCTTAAACTAATTACATGACAGTTTGTACTCAATGTTGTACAGTCATTTACAGAATACAGAACTGGCAGAAATATTTGAGATGTCACACAAATACACATCGTACATCGTATCACACAGCCAACACAGCAGTTTGAATAAGTAACAGCAGTCTGTTTGCACTATTAAAGAATATAAATTCATCAGTGTTTTCCAGTCTCCTCTGTCACTGCCCTGACAAACACCTGATTTAGTTGCACACTGTTGGATGTTGCATGGAAAACAGACAGACAGATTTGTGATGTGGCTAACTGGAAGAGAGAGTCAGTCCATTAGTTGTTTACACAGTTAAATAACAACAGCATTAACAACAACATTTCCAGTAGTGGCCTAAATCCCTCTAAATGGAGCCCTACCCCCACTGCACATAATCTCTGGCTCACCACTCAGACCTGCAGTGTAAAGTGAAACAGGCTTTAGTTTCTCCACAACTTGTCTGCAGAAGTGAATAGTGATTCTGGACTATATGTTCCTCTTCCATCTGTGTCCTGTAGATGGTTGAGGAAAAGATGGATTAATGATGCCGTGCTATTGATGGCCAGTTATTGTAAACACTTACTTAAAAATATTAACTCTGCAGCAGTATGCAAGTTGTTGAGACATTCTCTACTGGTGTTGGAAACAGATGTAGTGAATAATTATGTGTGTGATCATGTGGTTCATGATGATGATGATGATGATGAACCAACTCTTACTATTCCAGTGGATGGAAATGCGCATAAATTAGCATTTTCTTTTGCCGATTTTGCCGATACATTTGGATGGAAACCTGCCTATTGTAGCAGCTACTGAGTGGGGTTCACTGTCTTGCCCAAAGACACTGACAGATTTGACAGAAGGAGCTCGGGATCAAACTGCCAACTTTCCAGTGTGTGGACGCACCAAACAAAGTCAGTGTAATGCTGCCCTAATACTGCATGTTAGTGTTCTGGAATCAGAGGTGTGATACAACAACATCAGCGTCTAGTAAGACGTATGACAAAGGAACTGAAACTTACTCCCAAGCTACAACTGATAACAAAAGGGAGAGTACCATGGATACACACATGGGATGTGCCAATGACCTGTCTGTTTGGATAGGCATGCATGGGTTAGGGTGTTTATCACATGAGGTGTTTCTTTTTTTGCACACAGTGGTCCTCGACTCCTCGATGTGACCCAGAAATCAATCGCGGCACGGCATCTTGAAGGATGTCTCCCTAAAATGCACATTGAGGGCTGAAGATTGAAGGCTGCTGGAGGGGTCTATTTAAAATGACGGCTCAGAGGAAAGGATGTCTCATTTTATTTAAATGCCTGTTGCTTCGGGTCCTCTCTGGTGGGAGGGACGAGTAGCCGAGGAGCTACAAGCTAAGAAGTGGGAAGAGCCCAGTGTGTGATGTACAGGAGGGTAGAATGAGGGGAAATGTTGTGAAAAGAAATGGTACAGAGATAGAGAAAGATTCAGATTCCTTGAATCTTTTAATTCTGTTCTGGAGGCTAAAATATCCAAATCTTTGAGGAACATTATTTTGAAAAATTTCAATAATTTTCTCACACATTTGTCATCAAACTGTCGATCTTCAGTCCATCTTTGCTCCTAAAGGTCTAGACCTTTCCTGGATGCTGCTTTTGGAGCAAAAAAATTACAATCACCTGTTCACATCACCTGTTTTAAATCACATTGTTATTTCATTAATTTTACTCATTATTTGTCCTAAATTGCTCCTGTTCCAACTTTTTCTTGAATGTGTTTCATCCTGAATGTGATGAATGGATGCATATTTACAAATTAAATTAAGTTGACCAATCAAAACATGAAATATGATGTGTTCATATTGTCTACAATCAAATACAAGTCAAAGAACATTGTAATATCACTGCTTTAATTTTTAAGTGGCATTTTCCATATTGTTTCAACTATTTCTTTGGGGTTGTAGTTCTGGTCTCAGACTCTCATTAAATAGACGGCATCTTTTCTCCACAGTCAAGTCTATCTGTCTTGTCTTGTTATGTCTGTCATGTGTGATCTGCACTGCTCTATGCACCAAGGCAAAATAAAAAATAATCAATAATTCCCCTCGAATGTACTAAAACTAAATTAACAAGCTTATTTTGAAAATGTAAGGGGTGAAAGTACAGATAAAGTTGTATGACAAATACTCAAGTAACGTACAGATACCTGAAAACAAAGTGCTGCAGTGTGTCTTTTTGATTGTTGATATTGCACATATATGGCATATGTACTAAGTAAATTACTTTTGAATCACGTTTTATCTTGAGATCATGTAGAAAGAAAATAAAAACATTTATGTCTTGAATTGTCACATTGAAAGAAAAAAGTCACCCAGCCCTAATACCAAAGTAACAAGACTGTAGACCTGTGGAGAAATGCAGAGGAGTCTATTCGTGGACTGACAAGGGTCACCTTGAACACTGAGACACCTTACTGCATTGTCAACACAGCTCTTCACCCTACAGTTTAGACAACAAGATTTAGTTCAACACTGTTGTGTGTTTGAGGCTGACCTACATGTCCCGGCCCACCCCTCCCCCTCACCCTGCCCTTCATTCTACCATATGGCCAAAGATTAGAAAAAGCCCCATTTCAGTATAGCCTCCATGACATACTGTACTAATGAAGAGCCCACACTACAGGCCACATTTACTAACGCTTTGCACCATTGCAAACACATTAAAAAAAACTACTGTTGAGATTTATTAAAGAGGTGCAGCACAAAGTTAGCTCTGGAAAAGCGTGGACAGTTACTTTTGCATCTGGCATTACTGCATACATATTTGTAGGAGTTTCCCTTTCAGAGGAGGGTATTGAAATAATAAACGTGGTTGTGGTATCAATTTACGCAGAAAAAAAGGACGTCTTAAGTGAGTTTGTGTCCAACATGGCTGCGATAGCTGCGTATCACAGCCATCTTATTCTTTTTAACAGGTTACGTTCCACAGGCGTTTAAAGTTGTTGTTGTTAAACCTATTCGGAAAAAGCCAACTTCTGACCCAGGTGTTCTAGCAAATTATAGACCTATTTCCAATTTCCCCTTTCTCTCCAAAATCCTTGAAAAAGCTGTTGCAAATCAGTTACGCCACCACCTTCATGCAAATGACCTATTTGAAGAGTTTCAGTCAGGGTTTAGACAACACCATAGCACAGAAACGGCACTGTTGAAAGTCACTAATGATCTCTTAGTAGCATCAGGCAATGGACTTATTTCTATACTTGTCCTTCTTGCAGCATTCGATACGATTGATCATAACATTTTATTGCAGAGATTAGAACATTCCATTGGGATAAAGGAACTGTTCTAGACTGGTTTAAATCATATTTTTCTGAAAGATCCCAATTTGTACATGTCAGTGATCAATTATGCACCCAAACTAAGGTGAGTCATGGTGTCCCACAGGGGTCTGTGCTTGGACCACTTCTTTTTACTCTATACATGCTGCCATTAGGTGATATCATAAGGAAACATGGTATAAGTTTCCACTG
>JAPQRN010000027.1:623202-638906 GCA_037367275.1 Coranthus polyacanthus
TAAAGCCCTTTGAGGCAAATCTTGATTTGTGATATTGGGCTATATAAATAAAATTGAATTGAAAATTGAATTGAATTCAATTCTATCAGGAGCTCTATTCCTCAGAATGCAGTGATAAAACAAATCCTGGTGAATCTTTTTTTTTTTTTTTTTTTTTTTAATCAAATTCATCTCCCAGGGTTGTCAGAACAACAAAGTTTGGATTTGGGTAAACCAATAACGACTCAAGAGGTCCTGGAGGCCATACAATCCTTAAAAGGTGGAAAGGCCCCAGGCCTTGATTTTTATAAAAAAATGGCCAAAAAAATTGCTGGTCCGTTGCTAAATGTATATAAAGAATCATTTGTACATGGAACACTTCCAACTTTTAATATGGCACATATCTCTCTAATTCTAAAAAAGGATAACCCCTTGGAGTTCTGCACATCTTACAGACCAATTAGTTTACATGGAGGAGATTGTAATATTTTGCCAAAAATTCTGGCTAGGAGACTAGAGGAGGTGTTACCAATTCTGGTAAGGTCTGACCAGACGGGCTTCGTTAAGAACAGGTACTCCGACTCCAATGTGAGATGGCTCTTAAATATTCTTCAGTATTCACAGAATAAGAATTATAGGGCTCTGGCAATTTCACTTGACACTGAGAAAGTGTTTGACCGGGTGGAGTGGGGGTACCTGTTTGACGTTCTAAATAAACTCAATCTTGGCCATGTATTTGTGGGATGGGTTAAATTACTGTATAGTGCTGCCACTGCAGGGATCTTGGTAAATGGTTCGATATCTGAGTGCTTTCCCTTGAGTAGAGGAACCCGCCAGGGCTGTCCCCTCTCTCCTCTTTTATTTGCTTTGGCTTTGGAGCCACTGGCGAAGGCTATAAGAACACATCCTGAAATTTCAGGAATTAAACTGGGGAACACTGAATACAAAATATCTCTTTATGCTGATGTAATAGTTACAAAACGAGAAATATCCATACCAACTTTACTTTCCACTATTAACCAATTCAGCCAAATTTCTGGTTAGAAAATTAATTATGATAAATCTGAAGCCCTTCCGCTAGGCAATCAAAGGGAAAGCTGGGACCCTCCAGCCAATTTTCCTTTCAGGTGATCACTTGGAGGTTTTACATATTTAGGTATAAAAGTATCTGCAACTACTTCAGACTTGTACAAATTAAACTTTAGACCATTTTATATTTGATAAAGTGATCTGAATAGGTGGTTTGACCTCCCGCTGTCATTAATAGGATAGGATAAGTTTGATAAAAATGAACATCCTTCCTAGGATACTCTATCCTATGCAAATGTTGCCTCTTTAAAATAAACAAAACCATCTTTTTATGAGATTGCGAAATGTTTGTCAAAATGTATATGGCTAGACTTAAGATGTAGGTTCTGCAGCTTCCGTATGACAGTGGGAGTCAGGCATTACCCAATTTACGATTTTACTATTGACCTGTCACATATGTATTATATGAGGGTGGTTGCACTCAATTCTACATCAACCTGATCCACATGTGGACAATTGGTGCTGTGTGTCTTTCTCACTATTGAGTCTCTTATCTTTAGATTTAAATAAGCTCCCAGTGGAGGTAAAAAACAATGACATTTAGAGTTTGGCATAACATTAGGTGGTATCTTGGGCGGATAAACTTCTGCAATGCAGCCTCTTATTAACAATGTGACATTCCCCCCAGGCATAGGCCATAGTATATTTAATATTTGGCACAACAAAGGTTTAAAACTAATATGTTGCTTTTTTGGAAATTTTTTTTTTTTTTTTTTTTTTTTGTCTTTTAGACAAATTCAGAACAGGTTTGGAATTCCGCAAAAGGATTTCTTTGGTTTGCTCCATATGAGACATTATGTTTAGTCTTCTCTCTCTTTTCCAGGCGACCTACCAATCCTTAACCCAATAGAAATTTTTCTTCTCAAATTTAACGAGAATACCATTCCTCAAAAGAAATGTATTTCTCTTTGTTATACAAAACTAATGGATTTTAAATCTCAAATGGCCCACAGTGCCAGGTCTCTTTGGGGGGCAGATATGGGGACTGAGCTTAGTAATGAAATTTGGTCAAATGCATTTGTGTCTGCAAAAAAAATCTTTACTTGTAGACTTAGAGAAAACCAATATCTTATTTTACAGACTCCAACGTACTCCTCATTTTCTGCATAAGATTTTACCTCAAAATCTTTCTGTATAAAATGTAAAAACAGTGTGGGCACATATTACCACTGTGTCTGGCAATGCCCACTTGTACAAAGATTTTGGAGAAATGTTGCTACAGAGCTCTTTATTTTTCATCAACCAATTCCTGTTGACTCCATGTTTTTGTTTGGCCACTCTGTGAGGCAAATTGTGTCACCTGGTCAGATGATGGTATTGTGTAAACTTCTCCATGTGGAAAGAAGGTGCATACTACTTCAATGGATTCAAATACTGTCACACAGTGGTACAGAGAGACCTTTAAAGTTCTTCCAATGGAACGTCTTAGTGCCCTTGCTAAGGGTAACTAACGTTTTCTATAAAACATGGCAACCTTTCCTCAATTACCTGCCTCAGAACATTACCGAGATACTTTGTAAAGGAGGCTCGCATTTTCTATTCAAAGAGTATACTGTGTAGAAACTTAATGCCACATTCACTTGCACATATTGAGCTGGAAATGCATTGACTTGGACTCTGCAATTGCCTATAGTAAGGTGTATGCGCTGTGCTAGACTGTTGTTGTTGTTGTTGTTTTTTTGTTTGATGAAAAGACAATAAATTACAATTTTAAAAAACAAAGACTAGGCATTGTAGCCTTTTTGAATTGGGGTTTGTTTATAGAACTATTGTATTTGACAGTATAAGTTTTAGCCAGGTGGACCTAATAAACAGCTGTCTAACTTTATTACATATTTTAACTAAAGCCTTGCGGCTTGCAACTGCTACACTTGATCCAGGTTTTCCTGACTGAGGTAATCTAAACACTCCCTGCTTCAGTGTCACATGGTTTCTCCACTGTCCCGCTCCTTTAGCAGACTACCAGCAGACCCTGTCACATTCATTCCAATGGCAGATTTACAGATTTCAAATGATTCTTAAAATCACCAAGTAAATCTTGGACCCATTTTCCACAAGCCACATATCTTCTGAATATTCTGACATTTAAATAACATTTTTAAGACAAACAGATCAGGAGAAAACTGACTTTGTTTGAAGCCTGTCACTGTCTCAGCAACAAACTCGACAAACATAGCTGCACCATCTTGGTAAATAGAGGATCTTTGATGCCACCAAGTAATTTGAGCTACAGTACTTGATAAATGATGTTTGATAACAGTAATATCAACTTCACATAATGTATAAACACACTAATTAGTACTAACTGGCCTTTGGTAATTAGCAGGCTAGCTGACAGACTATATACTGTAATACACAATGAATTAACAACAATAGCTAATGTAGCTAAATTACACTAACGGAGTAAGTATGGGTATCATAACTAAAAACAGGTAAATATACAACTTCTCAACCACAACTGTCCAGCTGTTCAAATGCACTGAGTGCAAGTGCAGTGATGTGTTGTTGACAGCTTTTAATGATTCTTTTCATACTAAAACAAAATGTTTGCTTATGAATTAATGGTTCCTTCTAAAAGCCTTCAAACATAAGGCTTTCCTCCTTTGGCATGTTCTGTTCAGGTTTTTCACTGTTTTTCACACCACTGTAGGCATTAATGTCATATATTTTTACTGTAAACTACCCTGTGTCATTTGTATTGCTGTAAACATGGAATCTTTTGTTTTGATTTACTGAATAGTTTATGTAAATATCTTTCCGATGTAGTGTAGCCTACCAATATCTCTATTGTCTGGATGGATTTCTGTAATTGTGTATTATATGATTTAGATGCCACCTCTTGTTGAACAATTGTTGTTTTAATTTCCCTGAGGAAGTCATAAAGTAGAATGTAGTTTCTCTTGCAAAGAACCAATTTTAAAATGTGGCTATGATCTCTAACGTGTGATTGTTTGATTTTTAAATTTATTTTTTTTTTGGAAATGAGCTAATACGCCGTTTAAGTTACTTGGATCATGTTTGGGGATTCAAGTTATCTCGGCCTCTACCTGCTGGATACGTTCAGTACCACATTCAGCAGCAAACGGCGCCATATTAGACATATTGCAGCGGACGGAATAAAACTGCACTCCAGATGACAACGGCATTTAGACCGCAGTAGTCATCACGCACAACACTCAAGGTGACTGCTTTATGGTTAACAAGTATCTGAGTTAAACATATCTCGGGCATTACAGTCCGAGGGGTGTTGTTTTCGTCGTTTAGCTAACTTAACTAGCAAACAGGCAGACATGACTTCCTTGACTCAGCGGAGTTCGGGCCTCGTGCAGAGGCGGACCGAAGCCTCGCGCAACGCCGCCGACAAAGAGCGTCCGTCAGCCCAAGAGGACCACGAGTCCCGGCGGGGAGACGAGAAGGACAATGACGATACCGGGGACTCCAAAGAAACACGCCTCACCTTGATGGAAGAAGTACTGCTGTTAGGTCTAAAGGACCGAGAGGTTAGCGGATAGACTGGTTTCTAAAACTGTATAATGAAGACGAACGTTTACGTTAGACGATGAGATGTCAACCAAGCTAGTGTTTGCTAACCGTGATAGCCATAACTAGCATACTTTGTATGCTAAAGCTAACAACAATAATTGATACACACCAAACTGATTAATGTCAAGCATTTTGAGTGGTTACATATTTACGCCCATGTCGGGAAAACTATCATATACAGCCAATCAACTGATGGCCAGTATTTAAAACATCTAATTTAGTGAAGTGAGCGCTTAACGATAGATAAACTACTTGGTAATGTAGCGTTATACCATTTTAAAACCAGTAAACCATTTTGACTGTAACCTGCTATGTGAAACGGTCAAAGGTTGTAAATGAGTGTTGCATTAATTATCAGATGTTGGGCTTCGCTTATAAAACGTGAGCATATCACTTTCCGGACTGTTCACTTAGACATGAGTCTAATGACCAGCACTCATTTTTATTATCTTAATCCAATTCTCCTTTTCTTTTTATTGTTATAAGTAGCATTAGTATATACTATATTGTGACCTAGTGGATGTCATTAATATTTAATAATTGTCAACAAAAATATGTTTGAATCAAGATCAAAATAAAATCCTTATTCCATTTGCTATGGCACGTTACCGTTGGGATCACGTAGCTATATAAAGGTGAAACAACTAATGATAGGTTAGCTACAAGTGTGTGCAACTGGGAAGTATTGAATAATACACTTTGTATTTTTAAAACCACAGGCCAATATCAAGTAATGTTTATGTAGTCCAAAGTTACAACCTTGCCACTGTGATATCTTCTTGTAAAGCATTTAACATTCAAGACAAAGCTAAACGTCCAAAACTTAAATTTCCAAAATTGAAAAGGATTTTTGATCAATGTCAACAATTTTAATAAAATTGTTTAACATACTTTTCTGTAAACACCAGAGCTCTGTTTGTATGTGGTTCATCAAGTTATCCAGATCAGAATGTTTTGAACAGTTTTGTTTTCACGATTCAATATTTCTTTGGTTCTTGGAAGCTGGTTTAAAATTCTTCTTGGGCTTGTTCAGAGCAACAAGTTCTTAGGCAGCCTGCAAAAGAGGACAGGGTTATTCATAGTTAAACAGGAAAAACAAGATCAAAACAATGTTAATGACAGGTGGATCATTCAAACAATGACAATGATAAAATGTTTGTTCAACATCAAAATATACTCAAGTAAAATGAAAATTTCCTAAACAAGTGTTTAGATCAGAATGTGAACAAAATGAACCCTGAAGATGAAAGAAAAATAAATGTTGGAATAAATGTAAGATATATCAGAATACTCATAGTAGTTTCATTGCCCAGTCCTGCTTACAACCTTTCACGATGATTTAATTGCACAGGCTGGCATTGCAATTGTGATTTGATTAATTGTCCAGCTGTATTACATTTCAGCATATATTCCCTCTGTTTATGCAGTTTGTTTACACAGGTTGTGTACTATGGTGTACAGTATAGCATACTGTAATTTCATATTAACCTTGAGAAATAATTTTTTTCATGCTTTCCACATGGTAGGGCTACACCTCGTTTTGGAATGACTGCATTTCATCAGGCTTGCGAGGATGCATGTTGATTGAACTGGCTCTGCGAGGACGCCTGCAGCTGGAAGCCTGTGGCATGAGGAGGAAAGGTCTGCTGGCCAGGAAGGTAGGTTTCTCCACCTGAGGCTTTTCATGCATACCGTATTTCCTCAAATACTGACTGGGGCCTTTATTTGGAGGCTTGTGTTAGAGTCAGGCCTTTATTTCTAATATCCTCTATTTAATAAGTAGAAATTGTCGTAATTTGCGCAAAACCTTGTTTGTGATATTTAAAGTACTGCAATGTGCTTTTCTACAAGCAACACTTCCTCTACAGTTACAAAATAAAAGCCCTCTAGCGTTTCAGTGGCTAGAAACCGTTCAGTATTTAACATAGCTTTTATTGTGTAAACGTATTCTTCCTGTCACACTTGTACGTTTCTACAAATGACATTTTAGCTGAAAAAGTAAGACACACACACACCTGCAGTGACTGAAACCTGACAATAACACTTCAGATGATCTACAACAACAAAGTGTTGCAAATAGCCTGTTTATATTGTTGAATGTATTCAGTTAAACTTGTAGAAGTGAACATTATGCTTAACTGGCATCACATTACATGACAGACACCAGAAGATTATTCATATTTTTTTACTGGCCTGTATTTGAGGACTGGCTTTTATTTGTTCATGTCATCGTCGCCCCCGGCTGCTATTAGAGACATGGCTTTTAATTGACTCCTGCTTTTTATTTGAGTAAATACAGTATATAGTTCTGAGAAGTTTATTTTCCTGGGAGGTCCGGTGTAGAAAAATATTGCAGCAAAATAACAAAATATACAGGTAAATAATGAGCTGTCTCTGACATGCTCTGCACTGTTTGAACTAACCGCTTACTACCAAGCTGCTGAATTAACTATGTTTTTGATGAACTGTATGGTGAAGAGAGGGGACGTGTTGAGCTACAAAACACAACACGACCAATAAGTACATCTAGGTTTCATTAACTAAATGTTGCTGCAGCCAGTTCTCTCACTCACAGTTCATCTTCTGTGATCTATGTTATGTCTGCAGTAAAGACACTGCAAGCGATCTGAAATTGTTTTTATTTGTCATGACTTCATAGCAGTACCAAAAAATATTACACAAACACCTGCAGGTTAAAATGGACTAACCAAACACTTTTAGTGCTGAAGAATCGCTATGAAATAGCTAGACTAGGAACATTAATGCTACAACCCATGATGCAACGTGCTGTAAAATACACCGGTACCCACCCCGTTTAAAATGAATTTGTGTCTGTGAGGTAGAACCGTGGGAGAGAAAGAAAATGGAAACCCAGTGGCCAGTGGCTTAAAGAAATTACGCTACAATTTGTCCTCGATGTTGACGATATAGTCAATTACTACATCCCACATAGAACGAGCTGCGATACATCAAATATATTGGAGACATCGCCCAGCCCTAACACAGCTGCATACGTTTAATTTGACTATTAATAAGATGTAAAGCTGCAGCCATAGCATCAATGCTTGTGTTTAGCATTGTGTAACCAAAGCTAAGTATATATGAGGACTAGCTAACAGACAGCAGAGCCAAAGCTCAGTGTTTGGAGTAGTAGTGAGTGTAGAAATTATTAAACAGTTGTGTTTTAGGACTATAGAGAAATCGATAGAGAAGAGGGACAGAATTGATAATGGCATTTGTTCTGCAGGTCATTTGTAAGTCAGACGCTCCAACAGGTGATGTGCTCCTGGATGAAGCCCTGAAACACATCAAGGACACCCAACCACCAGAGACTGTACAGAGCTGGATTGAACTCCTCAGTGGTGAGTTTAGCTGACTTCTTGCTCCAGAGCTCCCAGATTATACAACAATCACACAACGGGGTAATTATTTTGAAATGTCATCCATAAAGCCCTGTTCAGAGCAAAGATTCACAACAAGACGAGCTGAAAACTCACAACAATTAGCAATGCACTGCTCTGCAATGTTCTGAAAATCTGCCAATTCACACCAATACAACTAGATGAGACACCGTATTGTTCCCATGGCAACATTTCTGTACTTTCGTTGTGTCTGCTTTTCAGACTTTTTTATTCTTATTTTATTTCTTTATTCTTTGACGAAAGAAAAGTAAAATGTAAATAAATATGTATACAGACTTCCATATATTAACCATACACATACCCATATCTACTAGAGATATGATACCGATTAATCAGCACCAATAGATAGATCACAATTACTACATAATCGACATTATAATTATGAGAATCGTCTCTATTGACTTGTATAAAAATATTTGTGTGAAACTAACAGAAATTACATATTTATACTTAGAGAAATCCTACAAGTAATTTAATACAAAATGTTTCACAACATGTTTCAATTTCATTTGTAAATATACATCCATTCATCACATTCAGGCTGAAACACATTCAAGAAAAAGTTGAAACAGGAGCAATTTAGGACAAATAATGAGTTAAAATAATGACATAATGTGATTTGAAATGGGTGATGTGAACAGGTGATTGTAATCACACCACATCAAGAACCATCATTCATCTGGACCTGATAGAACTACATGGGTCAGGAGTACTGTAACAAACCTTTGTCAAGCTCAACAATACAGAGTTACATCCACAAATACCAGTTCAAACATTACTTAGTCAAAAGGAAGCCTTATGTGAACTGTGTCCAGAAGCATCATGGACTTCTCTGGACTCTTCTCTGGCTTCTGGGATAGACCATCACTCAGTGGAAACGTGGACTGTGCTCAGACCAATTAGTATCCAGGTCTTTTTGGAAGAAGACACAAAAGATGTTGCCAATAGGACATTTTATAATTGATCAGCATCAGTGGAGCCAGGCCCCAATAGGGTTAGGTTTAGTCCTAATTTTTGTCATCTTGTACTGTTACTGTCACTTTAAAAGGAAGTTTAAATGGATATGTAATGTTCTTTAAGTTGTGAGGGACTCAGATGGGCAACAGCTGTGGCAGAACAAACCTATACATGCTAACCCTATAGCTGCTTACTCTACACTCAGTAGCCTTAAAAATCACCTGCTCTTATCATATCCTCCCGCTGTAGTGTATTCATATGCATTCATATATCAAATAATGGCCAAGTAATGGCCAAATGCTAATCGCTAACTGCAAGTAAACTAGCCATTAATTAGCCACCATGCTAGCGGACTGTGGTGAATACGTTTGGTGTTCAAAATATGAACTATTGATTATGCTGTTTTAAGATTAATGCCAAAGCAGTGTGTTCTCTGGAGATGGATAACAGTACTTCTTAATGTAGTGAATTATGTATGTTTTGTATTTAATGTACAGTAGCTATATTTTATATTGTGCATTTAACTTAGAACACAGTGCTGGGGCTGTCATGGTCTGGGTTGTGTCAGTGCAAAGGTCACTGTCACTGATGCACCATGAATACATTGAGATTTTGGATCAACACATGCTGCTTCAAGGCGACAACTTTTCCACGGACGTCATGAATATTTCCAGAAGACAATGTAAAACCACATTGAGCCACATTACAAAGACCTGGATGAGGAAGAAGAGGTTGAGGGTTCTAGACTGGTCTGATGCAGTCCACACTGAACCCAATAGAGAATGTGTGGAGCATCTTTAAACACAAAATGTGACAATGATGACCCCGTACTGTTGAACACCTTAAGACTTGTTTACAGGAAGAATGAGACAAAATGAATCTGAAACACTTCATCACTTGGTGTCTTCAGTCCATGAACGACTAAAAAGTGTTGAGAAAAGAAATGGAAACATTACAAAATGGTAAATGCTTTACTGTCACAACTTTTTCTTGAATGTGTTTCAGCCTGAATGTGAGGAATGGATATATATTTACAAATGAAATGAAGTTGACCAAACAATATACTGCCTACAATGAAATACAAGTCAAAAGTAAACTTGAATATCATTGCATTCTTTTTTTAATTAGCATTTTCCATACCATTTCAACCACTTCTTATTTGGGATTGAATTGTATTGAGTTGTAGGTGTCAATATAAAATACTAACTGTCTGTTTTATCTGGCTCATCTTGAGGCGAAACATGGAACCCCCTGAAGCTCCATTATCAGCTGCGGAATGTGCGTGAAAGGCTGGCCAAAAACCTGGTGGAGAAAGGCGTCCTCACTACAGAGAAGCAGAACTTCCTGCTGTTTGATATGACAACACATCCCCTGACCAATAACAACATCAAGCAGCGGCTTATCAAGAAAGTTCAGGAGGCCGTACTGGACAAGTGGGTGAATGACCCTCATCGAATGGACAAACGGCTGCTCGCGCTCATCTTCTTAGCTCATTCCTCCGACGTGTTGGAAAACGCTTTTGCCCCGCTGCTAGATGACCAGTACGACCTGGCCATGAAGAGAGTGAGGCAGCTGTTAGAACTGGAGCCCGAGGGGGAAAGCATGAAGGCCAACACCAACGAGCTGCTATGGGCTGTGGTGGCTGCCTTTACTAAATGAGTCCACTACAGACAGACTGTAAACAGTTGTGGCATTCAAGTGGCATTGTATGTTGGGGGAGGAATCAGACCTCAACATGATATAACTTGACTGACTTTCAGTTTACCCCTGCCTGGATCTTTGGAATGGGCTGCCCTCTTCCTTCTGTCCTTTCCCTCCCATACTCTTTTCCTTCCAGATCCCCCCTGTCATTTAAGTCTTCACATTTGCTATAAAAATAATAACTCTCAACTTTGAATGACATGGCTGGGGATCATATTGGTTGAGGCCAAACTCAAGATGCTCATGTTGTTATCATTGCATTCTGTTAAATTGTTTCTTTTAGTTCTGTATGACTGAGATTACTCTAACACATCTGAGAACACAATAACCCACCTCCGGGTACATGTACAAATCCATGTAAAGGCCAGTGATGCTGGCATTGAATGAAGGTTTGCTGTTAATTCTGACTTCAGTCTTACAATGGGCTGTTGAAGACTGCTAATGTGATCAAGGTCAAATACCTAGTACTGTGTGCTGTCAACTTGTTTAGCAGATGGTGTAAAAATTGCCAGTGTAATACAAATTCCTGACCTGAGCAGACAGTTGCTGAATTGATAGGAATGATACAAAATAAGGCTGGGCGATCTGGCCAAAAGATCACCTGACGATCTATTGAGGTAGAATCATGATCCATGATTTGAATCTCACATTTTCTCATGTCTTATAAAATGTAGGTGAATTACAACCAAACTATATGGAGTTTTCCCAAGGTGTCTGAAGGGTGTGTGATGTGCCTGTGGTGTGATGGCTTTTTGTTGTTCTCATAATTTGACGTTATTTGGCAAAAGCATTATTACATAATTTTGGATCAATTGTGTTGCAATATTTGGACAAAAGCTGGATGAAACCCAAAGCAAATCTGCTCATTGATGAAGTAAACACTCGTCCACATTTTCCTAACTACATCTGTGACACTGCAGTGTTTGCCATGAATTACCTGACTGGCCTAATTTGTCTCGTTAGCATTTTATAATGAACCAAAAATGTGTTTACCCTCTTAACAGTGTGTTTTGCATCAGTGTAAATCACACTTCGTGCACATCAGATTTTAGAAGTTGGAGCAGCAGGTCAGAGAGTTACTGTAATTCTTCATTGGCTGAAGTCGTCATTTCAATAATACCTTGCACAAACTCTGCAGGTTAAAGTGGACAAAGTGAACACTCTTAGTGCAGACTTATGCTAAAGAATCACAAAAACAGAGTTCAATAAACTCACTAGCCTAGCAGCATTAATACTACAGACAACCCATAATGCACTGCTCTCTGTAATAGGGTTTTTTCCAGACTCAAAATGATTTTGGTTGTGCATACTGTGCCTTGTTCAAAGTTGTTCAATCACATCCTTATTACAGTACAAGCAAGATGTTTTAGGAGTTCTAATAATTAAGTTGCATTATTTGCTTAATTGAAGAATTTAAAGAATTTTAAGTATGTACTTAAATCAGGTAATATATGACATGTGGTCACAGATTTACTGATTATCTTATCTCCCTCCCTGTAGTGTAACTAGAGAGCAACATTTATAAATGTGGTAAAAGATTGCTTTGGCAACCTATAAGAAAGTTTAACAACCACCTGTAAAGTAATATTTCTACCATATTATACATCAGTGTAATGTCAAAATTGCAGTTACAAATGTGCAAAGCTTTGTTAGAAAATAGTATTTTCCATGAAGACACCAATCAGTTTTATCAAGAGCTGGAGGTGACATGAAATCTCACAAATCACTATGCAGGAAAACCCCATGTAAAATACAGTAATTACACCGGCACTCGGGCCGTTTAAAACCAATGTTAGCCGAGTAGGAATGGTTTGACAGTGCTGTTATTTATTTAATGATGAGACCTGTACAATCCTTCTGAAAAGCAGATCACATGACATATGAAGATATATGCCGGTGAGATCGCCCAGCCCTAATCCAAATACAGGACAAACTGAATATGCTCAATAAATGAGTAGTTTTTGAACATGTATAATAAGTGTGTTTTGTGGGGAACCATACCTCATGAAGATGCACTGTCAAAATGTGTACGTCAGGTTAACCAGGTTTCATTATGGATCCCAATCTGTCACGTCTGAAAGGTTCCTACTGAAGCTCATGTGTCTTAGTCTGGGGTCTAATGGAACAGCTTATTTAATTTTTGCTTGTACCTCATCAGTAAAACAAGTGGCTCTAGAAATGTGCCCTAAATCAGATGGGTTGTGGTGTCAGGTAACGCACGCGGTAGCCTCTGTTAGCTCATAGTGAATGGGGAACAGTCTTTGCGTGAGTGGTTGATAAAGTATTTTAGTAACAAACTCAGGAAAGAAGACCCTATCAATGTCAGCTACCATAGCTAAACTGAACTGGCCACGTTTCACTTTGTGAATTTGAAAATGAAAAATGAATTTATACAAGGCGTTGAATGAAGGATAAAGGCATTTCTGAATTTCTCCCTAGCTTTTGAGTTTGTGTTTGCTACCTGAACAACTTAACACAGGTCATTCATTCAAGCAATAAGTGAAATATGCTTATTTAAAGAAGAATGTCAGTTCCATCTCTGTCTCCAGAACAGAGAGCCGCCCACAATCTATCTACAACAGCAAGACAAACTCTGAAGTTGCCAATTTCCTTCAAAGTATAAAACTTCCTTCATAAAAAAGTCCCAACGATTTCCAAAACTATTATGTTTTGTGTTTTTAAGCATGAAAAAAGAAAGAAAAAAGGTTAGAGCAATTTCTTAACCAAAAGCTGCTGTATGAAGACAATTTACTGCCAAAATGTACCACATGGAAAAAACATGTTTTACAAACACAGTTAAGTTTCCAAATACAAAGCATCATCAACAAGCCAAACCATATTTGTTGGTGAGTCTTTGGGCATTTATAAAACATGTCTGTGTCTTAGTTCTGGCAGGAAGTGGTCTCCATACTTCTGCCTGCAATGACAACATCCCAAAAATTCTTGTCCTCGCTGTGGAAGTAAGTAGAAGTCAAAGGCTTGTTTTAACTGTATATTGAACCCCTCACCCCCCTTGTATCCTCTCTTTGTGCTAAACGAGTAGAAATGTCCCACAGACCTATTTCTGTTTTGGATGCATAGACATGAAATGAATCAGTCCTGACATTTGAGTATGGTCTGGAAAAACAAGTGCATTTCTTTGAAATGTCCAGCAATGCTTTAATCTGCAGTTGGAGACTTGACCGTTAACTGTTGTGCTCACTCAAAAATAAATCCATTAAATGTAATCTGCTGGATTATCTAACACAGTCACCAAAGTCTGATGAGAAGAATCCAAAAGATGGGCTCTAATTCCAGATGTTGATGTATGGATTTGTGTTTGCTGAATAGACCGACACAAACAAATCCAAGGACGTTTGAATCCCAACGGTCTGCTTTCCCAAATCAAGCTGCACTGTCATCTTGTCAACATTGTGCCCTTTACATCGTGAAGTATATACAGTATATTACTCTTTATTTCATATTGCCTCATTTTCACAACTGTGTAGAAGTGTAGTACTTTGCTATACAACTTCATGCATCCTGTGAAGAACTTTGCTTTATTCCAAACAGCCTCTGCCAGATATTGTATGTAGCAAAGGGCTGGAAGTGAACAGTCATGTGATGTGGAAGAAGAAAAGAGGTGAGGAAAAGGTTTATGACCACAGTTTATAGAGTGATTATCAAAGATTATATATGTTCTCTAAGTAATAGTCTGTGTACTTTCTTTCATCATTGAAAACTCACAAGTACCTTACTATGGCACATTTTAATATTCACATGCAGCTTGTGGACAGTTGTTTTTGTTCTACATATAATTTCTTTTCTGTACTAATCAAGATATTTTGTACAAAGAATAATATAAACAGAAGTTGATGCCCTGGACTTTTTAATTGATCTTTTTCTAATACTGAATCCTAGAGGCAGTATTTGAACACCTTTGTACAAATGACCTAAATCAACTAGAAAGATAAAATTCAAAATGAACTCTTTCTAAGTACCTGCTTTACTGTGACATAACAGAATCATCACTGGTGTAACCATTGCTTTCCAAAAGTCTAATATATGGTTTGATTTTAATAGGATTCATTTATGGATCAGAGACAAAACTGAACCCATGGGATAACACAAAGTAAAATTAAAAAAACAACTTTTTCCAACATGAACCCAAGATGTTTAAAGACTGAAGGAGGATTAAGGCCACACTGAAGATTAAAAAAATATATTTTGAGTCATAGTCATAATTTTCCAAGAAAAAAGTCATGAGAATACAGTCATAACATTGCAAGAATAAAGATGTAATTTTATGATAAAGTCATGAAGAAGGGTAAATAGAGCAACAGTTTATCGCTTGCATTACAATGAGGAATGTAGAGCATCTCTTTCAATGACACTTCAGTAAAGGTTTCACAAATAACGAAAAGAAAAGATTCACAGATAACATTTTTTTGTCATAAAAAGATGACTTTTTACTCATAGTATGACTTTATTCTCGTAATATCATGTCTTCATTTTTGAAATATATTTTTTAATCTTCAGTGTGGCCCTAATCCTCCTTCGTAAAAGACAAAACCACAACATGTAAAAGAAAAATACTTCAAGATTCAAAATTCACAATCACAAATTTAACAGCATTTGTAAATACACTAGATACACATCAGTTAAAGGTGTTTTTCCTTAAATATATTTCAGGCACATTTTGAAGTTTCACATTAGAAAATGTTTATAGATTTTCTGATCAAGTGTGAAAACATGTCTGGTACAACAGATAGTGTGGATTGATGATTAGACTGAATTATTCAGCTGTTTTACATGGACTACAATGTATGTATGTATTCAATTTTCAATTCAATTTTATTTATATAGCCCAATATCACAAATCAAGATTTGCCTCAAAGGACTTTACAGTCCGTAAAGGTACAACACCCTCTGTCCTTAGACCCTCAGTTCTAGTGAAGAAAAACTGCCCAAAAACCCATCTGGGAAAAATGGTAGAAACCTCAGGAAGAGCCACAGAGGAGGGATCCCTCTTCC
>JAPQRN010000027.1:690514-708020 GCA_037367275.1 Coranthus polyacanthus
CAGAGGAACAGAAGACAGTGGACATAGACTCAGAGGAAGACAGGATACTCGACATAGACCCAGAGGAACAGAAGACACTGGAAATAGACCCAGAGGAACAAAAGACACTGGACATAGACCCAGACGAACAGAGGACACTCTTGGAAATATTCAAAACTTTTCTTTTATAACTGCTGTTACAGACATTTCTGTTCAAGCCCACAACATATTTTTTTACATCGCTGTCTTTCAAACAATTTCCATTAAACCTACATAAAATGTATATCAACATGTTCAGCTGAGCTTCCTCTCCTTCACGGTGAAAAGATTTTAATGATGAGTAGTACCAATTGCAATGGAGAAACTTCTGTTTGAGGGCTACCCTGAGCCAATTGTCAGGCTTGGCCTCCTGGTTGATATGATATGAATAAACTGAATGAATGAATGAAAATGACATTGTGGTTTTTCTGGCCAATGTTTAGGTGTAGGTTAGGGTTAGGAAAAGATTGTGGTTAGGGTTAACACCAGAATGACAGACGACAATTGTTAACAAACACACATCTGGTTTAAAAGTATAAAGACTTGGTTTTGGCTTGGTTTTGCTATTGGTGTTGCTCTGTCTTCTCTTATAGTCACAATATAATGATCTGGGGTCGACCACGGGAGTTCATAAACAACAGGGCATAACGATGGGTTCTAATAAGCAGGTGCTCAATCTAACCACTAACTACTACTAACAGGAAGACAGGAGACATGATGCCCAAACACAGTGGTCGTCACTGGTGGTAGAATGCATTTTGAAGACCTTATTATACTTAACATAATGTAGGAAACTCCTAAACAGCATATCAGTGTTTGGAATTATAAGGCTTTTCCTGATTTTCACCACAAATGCTCAGTTTGGTGCCTATAGATTTGATCATCACACTTCCTCACAGTTACAGAATTAACATATGAATCATCCATTGCTTAATATCCTTTTTTTTTAAGTTAACTTCAAATAAATCATATTACAGATATCATAAAATTGTACTGTTTTTTTAAGTTTTGAAAAACTTAAGCTTGAGCTTAAAACCCATGCAGTGCTTTAGTTTCAAAACAAACAAACAACAGTAAACTCTACAGAAAAATATCAAAACACACTAGCACACTTTTTAAAGCTGCACATTAATAACATATTTAGTTTTGCACCTCATGTTATACATTTGTTTGGGTTTTTTATGGTTTCATTAGCTATCTTTAAAGGATGGATCAGGATGAGATTTTCAGAACAAAATCTGTGGGTGTGAATACAATTAGATTGCTCAATTTAATGATCCAATAGTAGTGCCATGTCTGTTTTTGACAGTAGATAGTACAGAATCTATACTATTATTATCTATGTCTATTCTATAGATAATATAGCAGTAAAACTGAGCCATAGCCGAACTGAGCTGCTGACGTTTTTTTTTTTCAACATTTATTCCTAACATATGTGCTGTCTTTAAAAACCAAAAACAAGACAGAATATAACTGCTAGTGACAGACATAGGATTAGAGATTTCAGATGGGATACAGGGGATTTGTCCCCCTCAATAAAAACATGACAGAAGTTAGAAGAGAAAAGGGAAAAAAAACACTATAATGTTACTCATTGGTGCAATATTTTTCAACACAATACTGAAAGCCTTAAAGTTTCACAGCATTATGTTCTACTATATTTTGAACTGTCATTATGTGCCTGAATTGTGTGTTTTGTATATAAATAAAGACATTTCCACCATAAACTGATCAGAAAAGACACGCAGGATGTATCTAGAATATTAAATGTCTGATGGTAGAAATGGGCGATACAGCCAAAACTGTACTAACAATAAACACTCTCATATCTGTCAAAAGTGATAATAATTATGATAAATGTCAAATCATCATTTCTTTGCAGTTTAAAGGTGGATTTTTGGTCCTGGGTGAAAGTTGACATAACATGATGAAAATGATAGGAGTAAGTGAAAGGAGTATCAAGAAGCAACATGACCACGACCTTTTAGTTTCTGATTTGAGGATTTACTGTTTATTTTAATGAACAGCAAATAATTTATTTTGGCTTCACAACATTAAATTACAATTAATATAATGAGTGCAATGTGAGTTCTTATTCAACAAGATGAAAACATTTTACGTGATTTAACTGACAATGTAAACACAATAAACAATTAAGACAAAATAAAAATGTATATCATGATAAATATAATTGTCACAATATAAAAATATTCAGGATAAGGTTAATTATCGTTTTATCGCCCAACCCCTTTTGATGCTCAACATTCCCAATAATGTTCAACTAAAACCTCCATCCATGATGGCAGTAGACAATTAATATTGGGTTTGTAACTCAGTAATATCCTCTGTTTGCTGCAGAAATAGTTGACATGCCTCTCCTCTCCACTTGCCTTTATTACAAATCCACAGGCCAATCTAAAAGACTGCTGGAGATCCGTTCGTCTGCCTGTGTGTTTGGCTTTTGACTAACACAAGAGGGCGTGTTAACTAGTATGTGACAGATCTGCTCCTGTGGGGCCTGGCCTTCACCACTCTGATCTAGCTCTCACATTATGCACTTTCTCTCTTTATCCACGTTTTGGTTAGATTTTTTTTTGTCCCTAATAGAAGGACTTTTACATGTTTCCCCAGAGTTTGAGGGAAACACGTTTCATACTGGCTTTTGAAAGCAGGCTTTTGTTGTCACTGAACTTACAGGGATGTTTTCTGCAGTTGTTGCTGAGATTAACTCTGAAGATAAAGGTTTATGTGACAACTACAAAAGATGTACTTTAACTAGGCTATATCTGTACTACTCCATACTCATTTCATTTTTAAATGTGTTGCTTAAATATTTAAACTAATTTTTCCATGTCATCAGGCTGTTTACTGAGTCATACATACATAAATCTTACATATTATTATTATTATTATTATTATTCATAATATTATTAATATACTACTACTACTACTGCTCATAATAATAATAATAATAATAATAATAATAATAATAATAATAATAATAATACATATAAACTCATGTCCGCTCTGTGAACACATGTATGTGTATGCCCACGATATTTTTATTTTATTTTATTTTTATGTTATTTTATGGCCTTGTGCAAGTCCAGTGAAAATAATTAAAACAAGAATCGGTTTTGGAAAAAAAAAAATCCGACGGAAATTTTAACAGGACAGAAAAGAGCAAACTAAAGCTCGAAAAGAAATGATTTAGAGTAGCTAGCGTGTGTGCGTGCGTGTGTGTGCGTGTGCTGCTGGTCAGGGTCTGCAGAGCCAATCAGCTGCTCATGCAGATGACGTGCTGCTGTCCTGCGTCAGTCCACGGCGCTTGTCAGGATCTGAACTCCACACACACCGGCAACACACACACACTCTCCCTCCTCTCCTCTCCTCTCTCCTCACCGAGCCTGATAGCACACACAGCCAGCCCCTCTGGCCCCAGCGGCGGTGGACACATCCAGGCTTCCAGGCGCCGCAGCCCGCTGTTACAGTGGACCTAACATTGCCTTACTTTGTGGACATGGGAGACATGGGGGATCCGCCGAAAAGTAAGACACTTTGTCGGTGTTAGGATTGTTCTCTGGGACGAAATTCGTGTCAACTCGAGTTGACTTAGTTGATTTCTAATGCAGAAAGAACGTTCATTTCCAACCTATTAGTCACCGATATTATAAAAAGTGGAGTTGAAGTTATCTGATGGTGAATGATTATGTAGAAGATTAATTTTTTAGGCATTTAACAACAGCAACAACAACACTACTGATAATAATAATAATAATAATAATAATAATAATAATGATAATAATAATTAATAATAATTAATAATAATAATAATCGGATGCTTTTCTCGGTATCATTACACAAGTCAGGGAGCTGACAGTTATTGTAAACATGTTTCTCATGTGTCCTGCTCGTGCTGGTCTTCCAGAGAAGCGGCTGGTGTCTTTGTGCGTGGGCTGCGGGAACCAGATCCACGACCAGTACATCCTGCGGGTCTCCCCGGACCTGGAGTGGCATGCCGCCTGTCTCAAATGCGCGGAGTGTAGCCAGTACCTGGACGAGTCCTGCACGTGCTTCGTCAGGGACGGAAAGACTTACTGTAAACGGGACTACATCAGGTAGGACGGCCGGGAGGGGACGGGATGAGCCCCTGGTATCCCGAGTGGATCTGGAGCTGCTTGGCGACTGGAATTATGTTTTATAATTATATCTATTTTTTTAAAGAGCAGATCGAAAGTATCGGGACATATTGAAGTCACACTGAGCCCTGGTTTCAGTGGGCCAGCATCATTTCAAATATTACCATCATAATCATCTACAACGGGACAGTTGCGGCTTCATTTTTTGATTTTTCAGTGTTGCATGTTGGAAATACATTAAACGGTGAAAATCCTACACAGTTACACAGCTTTATCGTTGATTCTAATGAGCCTGTCCTTTAACTGCTGCTTTATGACAGAATACACAGAAGATCACTGAAAACATCCTGTCTTGATGTTTTTCTGACACAGTCGAAAAACAACTTGGACACAGCTCAAAAGCTACGTTTATGAGCAGAACCCCTTAAGTTATTATCGCACTTCTGACGCACTTGTCATAAAAAATGTGCAAAAAGAAACTAAAATAATGACGATCATATAAAAATAATAATAATGATAATAATAATAATTCGATTGCATACTGAATTATAACGCCTATTATTATTATTATTATTATTTTGTGCTAATTCTATAATTTGTTTGGATTTGTTAGTGACTGGTTTCAACTCATCCTATCGCGGCCGTGTGTGTGTCTCGCAGGTTATACGGGATTAAATGTGCAAAATGCAACATCGGTTTTAGCAAGAACGACTTCGTAATGAGGGCCCGCTCCAAGGTCTACCACATTGAGTGTTTCCGCTGCGTGGCCTGCAGCCGGCAGCTCATCCCGGGGGACGAGTTCGCCTTGCGGGAAGACGGGCTCTTCTGTCGGGCCGATCACGACGTGGTGGAGCGAGCCAGCCTGGGCCCCGGAGATCCCCTGAGTCCGCTGCACCCCGCCAGGCCGCTGCAGATGGCAGGTAAAATCCCGGGGAGGCATTTGAGTCGAGCTCGGTATGAGGAAGTCTAACGCTGCTCTGTGGGACTTTCTTTCTGTGCCAGTTCCGAAGCTTTTTTGTTGATGTTGGTTCTGTCGTTGGAATTTGTTCAGTTCCGACTAAAATGCTACATATTATTCGTGACAGTACATAAAACTCAATTGATTTTGTTTATTTTATTTTTTGAAACGGGTTTATCGTTCTATGTAGCTTAGTGTAAGCTATATTCTAATTTATTTGCGCACAGTGGGTTATCTGCAAAGTCACATAAAGTATTAGAGTTTGCAGAAATGTCAAAAATAAAGCCACAATGAAGCCAGACGTGTCCTGTCCTGGCTGTTGTAGTGGACAATAGGCTGCAGATTAGAACCAGTGGCCGCTGCTGTTGTCATGTATACAGTCCCGTTGAAGAGGGGACGCAGATCATACGTAGCTGTGGGTCTGGGACATGTTTGTCAAAAATCTTTGGTCAAAGTGGTGTTGTCCTCCGGTAGTTTGGTGGTAGGTCAGATGCGTCAGTCAGTGGATGAGCGCTGCCTTTAATATGAGGCGTCTGCCCTCAAATGTGGCGTTCACTACATAAAAACCTCATTATTTTTCTTTTACCGAAACTATTTTATTTTATTTTATTTTCCTAAGGGCGACACATGTTAATCAGAATTTCTATCGCCTAAACGTGCCAGTGTTTATGAACCGTCTTCAGGATTTAACCTGCAGCATTGAGTTTGGACATTAGCTCAAAAATATATATTTCTTGACTATTATTAATATCTTATCGCCGGCCATCCGATACACAAATGTAGGCCAAATATATATAAATATATATTGAATTTCCATATAAGAAACATACAGTCTGTATATATGAAGTGAAAACATCTATGTGCATAAACTATATATGATACCTGTTAAAAATTGGAGCCATTTCATATAGTCCTGTTGACATATGTCTACCCCATACACAATATATTTTTAATACATGTACAAATATTACTGTGGTCATTTCACATGTGGTAAACGCAAACCTTCATCCAGAGGTTGTGTGGCTGTGACAATAATATATGGCCTTATAGGTAACATAGAGCAGCATCACTTGACATAGGGGCACATATGTCATACATTACATTTTTGTTTGGGACAGAATGATGAGCTGCTGATAAAGTTGTGGCTCGTGCTGCAGGATGATGCAGACTATGACGGCTGTAGAGGACACATCAGTTTGCCATTGTGTTGGCTATCTGGGATTTTAAAGCCAGTCTACACAACGATAAATTGATTTGTCCTTCCTCGGTTGTTTTCTCGTCCTTTATCAACAGCAGAACCAATCTCGGCCCGGCAGCCTGCGCTGCGGCCTCACGTCCACAAACAGCCGGAGAAGACCACCCGGGTACGGACGGTGCTAAACGAGAAGCAGCTACACACACTGCGGACCTGCTACAACGCTAACCCGAGGCCCGACGCCCTGATGAAGGAGCAGCTGGTGGAGATGACCGGACTTAGCCCGCGAGTGATCCGGGTCTGGTTCCAAAACAAGCGATGCAAGGACAAGAAAAGGAGCCTGCTGATGAAGCAGCTGCAGCAACAGCAGCCTAACGACAAGACGGTGAGATGATGAAGAAGACCGGGCACCTTCAGTGTCCTTCACAACTTTCAGCTCTCAAATAGAAATAGGCAACACTATAAGAAGGCTGGTATTTAAGGCAAAAGCGCATCCTCCCAGCAAAGACAAGCACTAAATGCTGCAACTCTGTGTGATGTTACATTATTAACCACGAGGTTTAACCCCTGACTAAAAAGGCAGCCCCAACTTAGGCGGCATGTTCAACAAGCCTGCAAAGTCCAGTCAAGTCGGTTTTTATTTCTAAAGACCAAAACTCACACTTTAGTGTCAGATTTGAGGACATCATTTAAAGAAGTGAGGATGATCAAGGCCTTAAGCTGTTGTAATGACCCCATCTGAGGCTGACATACCTTTACACAAACAAAAGCAACAGCACACAGAGAGCCCCCACCCACACACACACACCATCTCCAAATTCAACCACACCCACCCCACCACACACATACACACACACCTCATCCTCTGTCATCAGCCACCCAGTGGAGGATGTTGTGTGTACGAGTCTATACTGGGCACTGACCAACACACCTCCTCCTCTTCTTGTAGAACATCCAGGGAATGACGGGCACCCCTATGGTCGCTGCGAGTCCGGAACGGCACGACGGCGGAATTCAGGCCAACCCGGTGGAAGTGCAGAGCTACCAGCCGCCCTGGAAGGTCCTCAGCGACTTCGCCCTTCAGAGCGACATTGACCAGCCGGCCTTTCAGCAACTGGTGCGTACAGGCTGATTTGGATCACTTATTCCTACATAGACTGTCATGCTTTACATGCATTTATGTATTAATTATATGTATTGGATAGCTCCTTGTTTTTACTGTATTATAGCTCCATGAATCCCATGCCGTTTACCCTGTGAACATACATCAGGGTGCTGTTTGTACATTTTGTTTGTACATATATATTTCTGTGTTTGAGGACAAAACAACTGCATTGAAACCATTTATGCAATTAATTGAATTGGTTCCTCACAAAATAGCTTTTGTGTATTTCATTCTTGATTGTTAATGTTTTGGATTTTACACCATCACATTTATTACAAAATGAGTGAAAGACTAAATTTTATTGCCAGCGTTATCCTTCCAGACATTAGTAACATGGGGAATGTTCATTTTAAAGAAGGCGCAGAAAGCGAGATTTTTTACGCTTTCTTAACTAATAGTGTTCATAGTCACCAGTCATTTCAGCCTCGAAGCCTGGTTCTGTCGTTTCATATATAATAATATAATAACAACTGTCACAAGATTTACGTGTGTTTTCTGGGATTTTGATTTTAACTTTAGTTTAGAGTTTAAATCAGACCGTCCCCGAGTTGTCTCACATGTGGAAACTCGTGCAACAGGCTCTTGAATCCTTCACAGATTTTTGCATTGTATTTGAATTGATTTATTTCTTTTAGAGATGGCTCACTGCAGACGTTAAATTCGCAATTCAATAATACCTCCTGAAATGGGCACTGCTGGGGATGTGTACGGGACAGAACTTAATCTGTTCCTCCGCCGCGGAAGTGGATTATTGGTAGGCGATTTGGCAACATCAAATCTGTTTTTTTAGTAGGCCTATTGGGTTTCTTACTGTGCATCACACATATTAAAACCTAGGCCTACGGTCAGTCATTATTTGACATAGCTAGATAAGAGACACGATGTTCCAAGTCTACTAAACCTACACAATTCAGGTTAATTTCTGTGCAAGTTAATTTTTAAAAGCAAGTATAGAGCAATGAATACAACCACGTGGCTGCAACATGCGGTGGAGGAATAGGCTTCGGGCAATTATGGCCCTTAAATGAATATTTCTCTGCCTACTGTCGTGCCTCCATCCGTCCTGAAAAGAAAGCGTTTTTTTCCACATTATAAAACTGTTGACATGTGATGCTCCGCGGATCCTGTCATTTAACAATTACTACTGATGTAAAACTATCCCAACCCTCATCCCGAACCATCGAATTCAAAGGTTTCTGAAAGTCTCTGGTTTGAGTCGTGCAGATGCTCTCCATCCAATATAAATTACATTGTTCTTTGAAATTGGGTGATGTGGACTTGCCACTGTCAGTTGTTTTCTTCTTCTTTACGTGCGTTAGTGCCACTGCATCTTCATACGTCCAGTCTACTTGAGTAGAAACGTATCTGCAACATCTAGAAAGACACAGTCCACGTCATCGCAGTAGAAGTGAATATACAGCCTATATACAGTGAACTTAAAATCAAACCTTTAACTTATTGTTGTGTCAAATTACAGGATTATCCAGCATTATTGTCCTTAAATCAATTCAATTCTGAGAGATCTCTTGAATCAAATTATATTTGAGAATAATTCATGTCTATAATTCTCCAGCTATTAGTATTTTAAAGAGAGGTGTTTTTGTCTTTCTCTCCATCCGATAAATATGGCATTGCTCATTGAAATTGGAAGTTTCAGTCACTTCAGTCACAACACGTGGCTGCAACATGTTTTGGAAGAACAGGCTTCGGGTTTATGAATGGACTTGACGGGAGCTGACAACGGCCGGGCTTCAAATTATTTTCTAAATGGTGTAAACTCAAGTTAATAAATTAATTATGGTCCTTAAAACTCATCTTTCTGTGCCTGCTGTCGGGCTCTTCGCCTCCATCCATCCTGAAAAGAAAGCGTGTTTTATCGTGTCATTTGTCCTGACACAAAGTTCCTCTCTGCCGTGTCCAGATGTTGCTGACAGCTGCTTGTTTCCTCCAGGTCAGTTTCTCCGAGGGAGGACCGGGTTCGAACTCGACGGGCAGCGAGGTAGCGTCCATGTCGTCTCAGCTACCGGACACGCCGAACAGCATGGTATCTAGCCCCATCGAGGCCTGAGCCTTGAGACTGAACTGAACACAAGGCCGCGATCACACCTCCCCCGACCCCCCATCCCTCCAGACTGCACCAAACAACCCCCTGGTTGTGTTTTGACACTGTGAAGACAATCATGGGATTTTACCACATCAGCCACCCATTCTAATGTCCACCCAGAAGAGACGGACGGATGCGTTATGACGACCGGTGCTGCCCGCTCACACGCCTGGTTACAGATTTGCCAAAACGAGAATACACGAACCCGACTCCACCCGTAAACCGGACCTCTGAGTAGGAGAAGCATCCGAATCCTATATTTGCAAAATGCTGTGCGCTATAAAAAACAAAGACTGGTGATTTTTATTTTCAATTCGATACATGCACTTCATCATATAATAGACATCTGGAGGGGAACAGCACCGCTCTTCTTCATTTAATTACATAATTTTCTTCATGGCCCAAGTACTAAAGCATTTGCAACAAGGTATACCTCTATTTTGCCACAAGCTTCGTGGGACATTTGTGTGAGTTAGTGTCCGTCCGAGATTTTTTCTTTCCCAAAGATGTGTATAATTAATAATAAGTTAAAAAATACCGTTAGCTCTGGAAGAAAATGTTTCGTTTGTTCCCGTGCAACAAAAATTATTTATTATTTATTGTCAACAAATTTGCCACCTTTTGTGTAACTTTCTTAACTGAAGTAAAAAAAAAAAAAAAAAAAAAAAAAAAGACTGCAGTTTGGTTTGTGGCTTTTCTATCAAAATTTCAATTTGAAATTATTTTCAATATATTATGGCTACTGAACGTTGCAGAGCCTTTTCTCTTTTGAAATGTCCAGACTTGAAGAAGAGGAACATCAGGTCTATGAAGAGGCTTGATGGATTGTAGGATGTGGTTCATTAGGTGTCATGTTGGTGCAGATGCTGTCTCAGTTTACCAATAGACTACCTACCTGCTTTAGAAAAAAATACTCTGGTAAAAAAGTATTTCAATCCTAAAACCATATTTTATTGGATCAAAGAGAAAAAAGAAACTGTTACATTTGTTTCAAGACATTTCTACAGTGAGATGTTGTTTTGACGCAATAATGTGTCTTTATGTTTATGGTTTTTACAACATTTACACAGATAGATTCTGCTCAGGCAACAAAAACAGGTCTCTCATAACATGCTCATGTGTTAAGTCAAATCTAGGAGGAAATGACTTTAAATAATGTTGCTGTCCCTGTGGCCTATTGCCGTCTAATAGCCAAGACAAAAAAAAACAACAACAAAAAACAGAGAAGAAACACAAATAGAAGCATTATGTAGACTGAGTCCAAGATCTGCCAAATGTTGCAAGATTTACATGTTTTCTAGGTTTTTGAATTTTCATATCAAGGCTTTGTCAGATATCATTTTGATAGTGGCATTGAATTGTGAAGTAAAACAAAAGATTTGGTTTCATATTATGAAATTGTTGACATGTGATGGTCCATTAATGCCATTATTTAACAATTATGCCCCATCCCAAACCTCATCCCAAAACATCGAATTCAAAGATTTCTGAAAGTCTCTGCTTTGAGTCATGCAGACGCTCTCTATCTTATAAATGTAACATTGTTTGTTGAAATTGTGAGAGTGATGTGGACTTGTCACTCTCAGTTGTTTTCTTCTTCTTGACGTGCTTTCATTCACTGCATCTTCATCCGTCCAGTCCAGTTGGGTAGCAATGTATCTGCAGCTTCCAGAAACACACAGTCCACACCATCACATCTGGAAGTGAATATACAGTCTGAAGTGAAATTCAAATCAAACCTTTAATGTATTGTTGAGCTCTGTCAAATTATAGGATTTCCCAGCATTATTGTCCTTAATTCAATACCAAGAGATCTCTTCAATCAAATTATATTTGTGAATAGCTTATGTCTGTAATTTTGCAGCTATTAGTATTTTATAAGGATTTCTTCATTTGTACACTATGAAAAGTGAAAGAAAAAAAGGCAGAAAAATAGAACGTTTACAAATCTGTACTGCAAATAAGAAGACAATACAATACACTGCCTGACATAAACATAACTGGATTTACATATTTGAATCCAGTTAAAATTAGTTACATTTCCATTTCTTTAAGGATCTAATTTTCGAGTGATAGTGTAGGAGCTCATGTAAATTCAGAGAGTGAAGGACAGCTGCCTCCAACGCAGCGGCTGCGTGGCTTTAGAAGAGAAGGAAGCCTCACAGCGTGATTTGTCAAACAAGGGTGCGGCGCTTCATTGCACTGTTGTACTGTATAATGTCCCAAAGATGGATTCAAACTAAGAACATGTTTGATTCTGTCTTATGTCCACTGAGGCTAACTGAGGCCGCATCACAGCGACTCTATGTGTGACATGTCTTTAATTAGACCACAGGGTGGAAACAAAAAGACAATACTGATCACCAGTATTTTAACTGTGTGAAACACGAGAAATACAAAGACAAATCAAGTGTTTTTTTTATAACATGACTACATATTTTTTGGTATTGATTTATGTCCAAAAAGACACATAAACAAAATTAGCATCTATCACAGTGGTGCAGGTTTGAAATATTTAAAAACAAATGTCCTTCACACCTGGAACATTTTTGCACAATATATGGATAAAGAGCTTGTTTAGTTGTCCAGTGCACACCATGCACACAACCATGTGAAAATCTGTTATGAGGTATTTGATATGAGATCAAATAATTATGATAGAAAAGCCTAAATGTGAGGCAACAGTGAAGACAAATGAAATGTCATTTTTAAACACGGTGTGTAGCCATGAGAAGAGAAACTATTTTTTGTTTTTACCATTGACGGTACCACATGTACCTGTGGTGTGATTTGCATTGAGTTCAGCACAGAAGTCGCACCAGCAGATGAGTTCAGAGGTCTGTCAGTAGCTGAAATAGATTCCTATGAGTCAGGGTCATCTGATTCTTTTTTCTTTCAGCACTATTACAATTGTTTACCTGGGGATTTTATACAAATAACACAGGAAAGAAATCATAAGTGCTATTATCAATGAGTATGTGCAAGTTTCAAACACTGCTCTTGACCTTCTTTATGAGAATCTTTATGCTGATTTAAAGACTGTAGCACGGATTCTGGAAGCAATCACCGGTCTGTACATTGAAGTCTTAGAATGGAATTTTATCCATTTGGGATGAAACTTTTAAGCAACCACAAAACAAAATTGTTCAATCAGTCTGCAAGACAAGATTAGAGAGCACACTAGAACATTCTGGAAAGCTCAGAGCAATTCTGAGAGTTAGCAAATGACAAGAGTGCTTTATTCTTCATATGAGTGCACCGCTGGTGGCATTTTTGCCACAGTGAAAATGCCACACACTGCACTTGTCTGGTATTTCGATGTGTCACAGTGTAGAGAGGTACAGTAAGGGAAGTGTCACTGGCAATCCAGCAACGGCCTATAATTTTGGTGTCAAGATTCGCTGCATTTTGCACCTTCTGCCTCCTTTACAGACGAGGTCAACAATGCACCACGTACAGTTCACCTGTGCAACCACATACCTTTTCTTTTCTTACCTGTGTCATTTTCATAATGCACTTTCCAAATATAAAACACTACAGGTATACATTTTGAAACATTGGCCAGGACACACCTGCAAAACAATTTCTTGTCATTTTGTAGTAGTGGAATGATGTGCAGCAAATGGTCCGCTAAAGATATTTTTAATCTTATGTAGGTTCTCCTGGTAAAATACAGATTAAAAAATGATTTGTAATTAAGCAACAATTCTTCACTGTATCATGCTTTTTGAAGGCCTTCTTTTGCAGTTTATGGCCTTCCAGGGGAGATGTGTGCCATCTGTTTACTTTTACTAGCACCTACAATCTTAATATATTCCACAGCTTTCTAGTTAATATGTAAAAATCAGCAGTGGTGTTTTAGATGTAAGAGAAATGTGTGCTTTTCCTTCACATGAGTACATTCCATTAGGACTAGTCCACCATATATTTGTGAACCTTCATCCAAACCCACTGACTTATTGCAGAAAAAGTTTTTTTTTTTTTTTAATATTCTTTTCATGCCTGACAAAACTTAATTACCGTTGGCTCTATACCTATGCATTACCACTATACCTGTAGCAGTGATCATGATGAACCATGATGGGTCATATAATGCAGTGGAAAAAAGGACTGCAATTATGGTTTTTACATGATGTCTGGATTCCTTATTAAATTGTACATCATTAAGTACTTATAACATGAAAATTAGTGTATAAAAACTTTGGAATTCTTGCTCCCCACAGACAAGTGATCAGAATATGTTCTGTCTATGCCCACACAGACCATGTTCTAACACTTGCTCTACCTTGAAATAAAAACAATCTAATGCAGAGGGGAACACAGATGTGTCTGTCTGGTGAAAAAATTGCTCAGAAAATGTGTTGATTCTGGTATTTCATAAATAGAACTGATTCAAATTAGGTCAACAAGCAGAAAATACTCATCATGATAGATCAGTATTTTTAACAGAACATGCTAAATGACTTTTTAAGGAGTCAGTTTGTATTTGTCATTAATTCTCAGTGTTAAATAATTTCTTGATGACAAGCCAGACTCACACTTCCAGGGGAGAGTACAATTTGTGCTTTTTCTGTGCTTTTCAGTGGAATACGGAGTAGGATTGACTCCTCTACTCCTATCTTATCACAAACAGTTTTTAGCTGTACACCTTTCTACTCTGCCGATTAGCTGCTAGCCTGCTAGTGGTCCGCCAAACTCTGGATTATCTACTCTGGTACACTCCAACTCAACTTTTCTCTGCCACAATAGCAGGGGCCTGTATGACAAAGCGTGTTCAACAGACCTAGGCTCTCTTTCCATTACAACTAAACCAAACATTCACAGTCAACACAAGTGGCATCACGAAGGTGGTTATGAACTCGCTTTGTTAACCCAGGGATTCTGACTCTAGTTATGAGTGTGTTCTAATAAAAGGGGCAGAGTTGACATGAGATGACTGTATAGTTTTCACAAGAAGAACAAACTATAATGTAAACAAAATATAAAAACAGATAAGAAGCCAAGAAGGAAAATTGGCAACAGACTGCGTACTGTGTGAATGCATGGGTTAATATTCTGATCAATATCACATCATTAAGGATCACGAGTAGGCTTACTGACTATAATCAGCCTACAGTTGTGTTGGCCTATTTTGTTAAAGAGTTATATTAGGAATGGCCTGACAGAATGTCTTCCAATTTAGCGTTCATGTTCACTTGTACTCAAGGTTTTGGTGGCCAAAGGTCAGAGGTCAAGAGTCAAGGTCACTGTGACCTCACAAAAGACGTTTTTGGTCATAATCACTTGATTGAAGTGCATGAACAGATTATGATACAAGGGTACATGGACACATCTGATTGCACTTATGGTACTTGTCCTGTTTTTTAGCAGCACACTGAGGTCAATGGGATCTTCTAGGAGAATTGATTGCTCAATAGTGGTCAGGAGGTGATATTATTTGTTTCAGTCTGCTCTCTCAAACAACCTGCCCTGGTGTGGGGTAAGAATTAAATTAAATTAAATTAAATTAAATTAAATTAAATTAAATTAAATTAAATTAAATTAAATTAAATTAAATTAAATTTGATTCAATTTGTTTGTAATGTGCCAAATCACAACATAAATCTCATGACACTTCAGTAACTTTTATCAAAAGAAATGTATTTAATCTGCAGAAATTATATTTGGTGATATGGCTCTGTTCTGGGACCTCCCTGCCCTACATGGAAAGCCTAAGCAAGAACAGCACACCTTCCTGAGCTGGAAGAGCAGGATCAAGATGCCCCCATTGGGAACAAAATAGAGAAGGCATCAATGACAATGAAATTAAATTGATTAAGTCAGATACAGCATGAAAAGGTGAAACTGGGGTGGAGGTGGATTGCAAAGCAGCCTGCAGAGCAGCAATAGCAGCAGGCTGAAGCAGTAATGGTATAAGACTAGTGCAACAATGTTAGCCAAGCTACGCAGTTTAAATATGGCACCCTGAATGAGATTCACCAATTGGATGCGCAGAAGGGAATCAGCTGAGCTGTCATCTGATGTGGGCTGAAATTAGTTCCTGTCATTCATGTACTGGTGTGTGGGCTGAGCTTGATGTCATGGTTTGTCAGAACTAACACTACACTCAAGTAAGGGCAATACCTTATCATATTATTCAGAAAAAAACAAGAAATCCTCTGAGAGCAAGCACTTGGTGACAGTGGTGACCTCATGACAGTGAGTTACCATGCTAAACCCCTTAATCCTGCTTTGTGATACAGGCCCCAGAACTGACTGTCCCTCCTCTGTTGCTGTAACGGTGCTTATAAAGTAATCCACACTGGAACTCCTGAACCTCAACTGTCACATCACTTCAAACTCATTAAATTCCTCAGACTCCTGTATCACTTCCACTGTGTGTATTGGGTGTCCTGATGCACCTGATGATGTTTACTCAACTCATTCTATTCCATTGCTACTGTCTGAGAGGGGCTCCATAGCACTGTGATGACATCATCACAACAAACCAACCACATGTGCACTGACAATCTGAGGCCCCTATGTGGGGAAAAATTACTATGTGCGTTTTTCCCCACATGCCTCAGTGTCTAAAACCACCACTGCAATGTTCATGCTGCTGAATATTCGCTGCCTAAACATTAAAGCACTACTCATCCATGGCATCATTGTGGACAGGAAATTGGCATCATATATTTAACTGACTTTGAGACACTCCTGTCTCCTGTCTGTATCAGAGAGTAAGTGCAACAGTCCCGACTAACACAGTAGTGACCCTCACTGAGCGCTGCACCATGAATGCCACCGGTCATCAGACTCTACAAAAGATCTGGCTTCACTGTGTCCTTCCAGGCCTTTCATGATCAAATGAAGACCCAAAGACACTATATTTCAAAACTCTCATTGACAGCCATCAAAATCACTCCAGGATGCTGTTCTCCACTGTTATCAGAAACTACATCTCCTTAATGCTCCCGCCCTACAGGTGATGTCAATCTGTGCTCCAAGTTTGTTGATTTCTTCCAGGCTAAAGTACAGTATATTCTATCCACCGGTACTTTCCTCAGCATGATCCTGGAAAGATGTGTTGTCCCCCTAACTCCATCAATGCACATCCAGCCGTGCGCTCTACCAACAATTTCAATCTGGCTTCAGAGCTCACCACAGCACAGTCCCCCCTCATTCCACACTAGCTCCAGTAAACCAGGGTGTGCTACAAGGGTTTGTGCTTGGACCACTTAATTTTACCTTCTACACGCTCTTAGATTATCTGTTTTCATTGTGCAAACTTCCACTGCTACCACTGCTTATACTAAAACCATCCTCTCAGCTCCCCCACAGTTTCTTGTCAACTGCCTGCACAACATAAAAACCTGGATCATCCAATCTACTCAAGTTTAAAAGCTGTTTCACACCAGTGTGATGCACAAACTGGATGTGGAAAAATGGAGAATCAGTATGGGAATTTGTCCCATGCACACAGGATCCAGTGTCTAGGAGATGCTTGACTCCAGTTCAGGCCAGAGGTGTGTGTAATACCACACAGAACCTTTCAGTGTGTCCTAGTGATAGTGTATTGTAGATAGTGGATACACTGCAGTAGGACAGTTGGTATAGAGAAATTATCAGTCACATCATTTGGAACAAAGGATTTCATTGGTCAAATGTATATTTCCTCATGTGGAAATCAGCATAAGTCAAACGCCTATGATTTATGCTGATTTCATTGGAGTGCAGACATTCATAAGAACCCATTAAATCAATTTTGGGTCCGGGAAGCAGACACCCTCTCTACTTTTAAGGCTAGATTTTAAACTTTCCTTTTCGCTAAGTCGTATAGTTAGGGTTTAGTTTTAAATTCTGTTGTATAGTGTTAGTCTGCCGGGGGACAGTGATGCATCGAGCATCTCTCCTCCTCTATCTCTTTCTATCTCTTTCTGTCTCTCTC
>JAPQRN010000027.1:727926-738395 GCA_037367275.1 Coranthus polyacanthus
ACAAATCAAGATTTGCCTCAAAGGGCTTTACAGTCCGTACAAGGTACAACACCCTCTGTCCTTAGACCCTCGGTTCATTAAACCCAATAATAAATCAGAGCAGCCATTTCTGTTTAAATCCAGAAAAAATGTACTTTTACATCATTATCTTTGCCACCACTTCCACTAAACCTACATAAAATTTATATCAGGACAACTGAGGCTTCTCTTTCTCACAGTTGAAGCTTTTTGGTCATTTCAAGTTCCACCTGCATCTGAGAAGCCTCTGTTTGAGTGCTTCTGGAATATCAATCTCTCAGGTCCCTCAGGTTTAAGACACATAACTTGTATACCCAGCATTCACACTACTCAGCTCTTTTAACCTCCAGCACCACACACACACACACACACTGTAGCCTATTCCTCAGCCGTTAAAGTAGTATTTTTTCTTGTTTTAATTAGTCTCAGACATTTTGTTATTAAAGGGCCACTATGGTATAGGAGCAAACTAGCAGCAGGTATACTGAAAAAAGATTCAGAAATTTTCTACTTAAGCATTTTCTATTAAGCAAATTTGAAGTATATAGGTGTATTGTGTGAAGAATTCAAAGACTAAACGGCAGTTTACAGGATTCCCATTGTTATCGGCACTCGGAGTAAGAACTGTATATCATAAACTGCGGCTCTATAATATGTCTTATTACATACTGGTTAACACATTGTGCTCAGTAGCGTCTTCTTTTCACTCTGCATGCAGGTCAAACAATAGAGTAAGGCAGTGAATACTCTGTGGAGGCTTAAATGGCACATCAGGAAACTGCCTGGCAACCTCGTGAATCTGCATGAAAAGAAAGCAATAAAATCTGGTGATATTTAATACTTTCCTCACAAAACCTTTTCTCTGCAGGAGCTCAGGTTTATTCAGGTATTGAATTGATTAACAATGTTAGAATACAATAAGATATGATAGATAGTGCCAGAACCTGCTGTATTCATTGCCTGTCAGCTGTATACCTGCACAAGGCCATGAGATGGAAGCCTCTGCTGAAAACCAACATGCGCATTCTGTTACACTCTGTGAGAGCGCTTTTTTTCCCTATAATTTTCAACAATTCTTGAACCTGCTGTATGTTTATTCCATTGATTTAAAGACAGGCTTCATCCCCAAATCAAAATGACCTTCTTCACCATGGAAATAATTTTTGTTGTCCATCGAAACATTTTCACCGTGTTTCATGTCCCTAGGTTAATAACTATCATGGTTACTGTCGTTCATGTTTAATATGCCTATTGCCTGCAATTTGACTTTTGCGACTGAAATATCCACATGCATTTGGAGCCTCAACCATTTCAGGCTAAAAGAATGACAAGTAAACTGAGAGAAGTCACAAAAAAATCGTACATTGCATTTATTTTCCACTACTTGAAATATATTTGTGGGGAATACTTGCACAGATTTCAAGTATTTTGTGCTATATGTATGTAGATAAGCCTATCTGTGGTATGCAAATCAATAGCAGTGATTTGAATACAGTTTGTGCATCAGTTGGCATTGATGTATTATCTGGGCAAGAAAGATTAACTAGCTGGGTCTGAAATAACAGCGCACATTTGGCCCCTTTGAATAATTTCTACAGAGTGATAACAGAGAATCGCCTAACAGCAGCGGTACAGGAACAAGATTTTAGTCACTGAATTGCAGAATTGCAAGAATGAATATTTTCAAGTAACAAATATGAACTTCTTCAAAGGTCTGTCAGCTTTACAATGGGCTCAACTATTACTCAAAGAGTAACAAAATGAAAGTGTACAGTTTGCACAGCTTTTACTAAAGGGTAAAATGACTGATTCAAAAACAATTCATTTAACATGTCACATTCATGACTAAAAAGACAGTTTTTTTTAAGGATATTTGACTGCACTATAAAATGCAGAACTGAACATATTTAATGACTTCCTAATTGAATGGAAAGTAAACATGAAAGTTATACATGTAGTTTCATATTTGCAAGATTCCCTAAAACCACCTTTTTCCTTGATGTAAGCCACACTGGCTGATTTAAAAATCCATGTCAACAGATATGGATCAAATTTTACTCAGTAGTTACAGACTCGCTATACAAACATTTGTAGCACCTGTACAAAAGTGTGCAATTTTTGCTAATTTTGGGCTGGAAAAGTTATCAAATTTTGGCTAAAAAAAAGTCATTTAGAGTATTCTTACTGCTGTCAAATGTCAAATTGACCTTAACATATCTACAGTATCTTTGTATTTGACACAGTATTTGACTGTAATTGTTTACATGAATTTAGAAAAGCTGTGCTAGATTTATGAACTATGTTGTCACTAGGACCCACTGAGCTCCTAGTCAGGCCTGCAGACTGAAAACAATTAAATAGTATATATGCAATTAGACAGTATGTTCACACACATCTTATCCATGTTGTCATTCAGTTGTTCACTGCTTACTTGACACAGTTCTGGAAAAGCAGACTACTAGATCCAGATCCAAAAAAACATGCATAAAACATGCATAAATAACCCAAAAAGCCTACTGAAGCAGAAATTCAACCGCTAAATAAACTTTTTTTTTAATGTGACATAATGACATTTGAAAACATTTCCAAAGCAAGCTGCTCAGTAGCTTGTATTGATGCGGTAGTCTTTGTACTGTGCTACTGTGAATCAGCTGATGACGGTGTGATGTAATGAATGTGAAAAAGATGGTAATTAATTTGATGACAATGGTGGTGATTAGAAGCCTGAGGACTTTGTGGAGGAGCATCAAAAATAATGAATGCCTGTCACTGTGTTGTGGGGCTGGTTCTTTTCTACTGTTTACCTACTGAAAGACTACTGCAGACACTTCTGGATGCTATTGTAGAATTGGCTTTTATCAGTTGAGTAAATTCCCCTGGATGTGCAAGTAAATGCAGTGCACAATGCCTTGGTATAGAGCTGTTTCCCTCATTTAGACCTCATCATAAAAAATGGAGAGCTGCTGGGGTGTAAAGCTGTGGGTTGCGTGTAACCAATTTGTAAGGGAAACCTTCCGGACACAGTGCGTCCTGCCCAGGCAGTGAATGACCAACCAGAGAGCAATGTGAAATCAAATCCCAAAACCATGTTAGGGCACTTGTCTACCACATCTGCAATGCAAATCCCCTCAGAGGGGCCAATGTAAAAGTGGACATTGGTTTGCTTGAGTTTTCACTTAAGGCTCCTACACACTGTCACATTTCAGCAGTCTTATAAGTTTATCGACAGCCACACTGAGTGACATGGATGTAATAATCGTGGGTTCGACATGTATGCAGATTGTGGAGCCCCTTCTCACCCTCACATCGTCACATTCATGAGCCCTTGGCATCCGTTTTCAACACCAGAGGTACCCCTAAAGCATTCATTTTCAACACACAGGGAACCAGATAGAAGTCAGTGTAAGTCCTAAGATGTCATAAATTGACAACATGGACCACACGACATGGTTAAGTAGCACAAACCTTAATAGGAGGTGGTTGTGGTGGTTATGGAGGAACACCAAATTTCATGTCCTGTTTCGTGTTGTCTATTTATGTTCTTTCTCTCTTTGTTTTTCTTATTTGAGCCCTACCCCTGACCATTTTCCCTTTTTCTAACCCTAATCAAGTTGGTTCTATGCCTAAATCAAAATAAACTTGTGGCCATGGCATTGTCTAGATTCTTTCAGACTCTCCAGTGTGTAAAAAAAATGACACTGTAGAGGTGCCCTTTACGTCAAAGACTGACACCCAGACATCAGCATTAGTATGTGACATGTCAGGAGTGAAATGGTGTAGGCTATTCACTGCGATGTACTTGAAAACTATATCGTAATTCACTTTTTTGCCAATAGGACACCATCATCTTCAAACATACCATAATATTGTTCAGCATCTGCATTAACAGAAGTTCTCATTTTGAACTAAAATAGCTCCTCACGGGTTCTTGGCCAACTGGTAAATACGTTTTTTTAAGAAATCATTTGTGATATATCCTCTCAAATGTATGGTTACCTCACCTCACTTAATGAAGCAAGGAAGCCCCCAACCGTAATCCTATCCCATTAACAACTAGCCCCTCCTCCTGTTATATTAGCAGTGTAAGCTCCTGCTTTTCTCCTCAGCAGCCCCTCTCCCAGTCAGAGCAGCAGCAGCAGGGCATGCAGCCACCGGCCGCACCGCTCAGTGTATCAGCAGCTGCCCCCACGCCGACTTGACAAATCCCTTCCCCCCCATTGCCTGTGCTTGTTTACACCAACAGGCCACTCCCCGTACCCCCATTTTAGTAGGAAATGTCAAGACCAATGAAAACAAGCAATGTCACTAATGGTAACAATTGCTTTACAATCTAACAACTGAAAGATCACCTCTTTCTCTCTTTTTTTATGAAATGTATAAAAGACAAACCCCTTAAATGTTGCAACTTTGGACATATTTTGTGCATTTGTTGAGACAAGATCTTTGTGGAAGAGCCTTGTGTAGAGGTGATGTGTGCAAGTCCACATATTGTTTCCTCCAGTACAAGTACAAACACTTGTATGAAAACAGACTGTGGTAAAAGTCAAAGTACTGATTCAACTTTTTTACTGCAGTAAAAATGTAAAAGTCCAGGCTCTGAAAAGCCTTGACAAACAGTCTACTGGCTGTTTGTGTTTGTGTGTAAAGTGACCTGGACCTCACGTCATATTAATATAATATGAAGACAATTAAACCATTCTAACTCCAAACCAAAAACAGTATAATCAGTCAAATCGCATTTCAGTGTCAGCAACATAATTCAAAACATTATTACACTTTTCTAAATCATCCAGTCTCCTGTTATTGCCTATTTTGTCGTGTTACATCTTTTACATACTTTTTGTCCTGTTGAATAGGAAATCAGATTGCATTTTAATTAAATACAAATAAACAAAATGAACAAAATAAGCATGAAATCTGAAACCACAGCTCTGTTTTCACCTCGTTACATCTTTTATGTGATTTTTGTCTTGTTAGGTTATTTTTCTTTTATGTTGTTTGCCATGTGTGATATGCAAGGACACACCAAGGAATTGTCTTTTTCATGTGTTATTATCTCATCCAGTTTATGATGCAAAGTAATAAGAATCAGATCATCAATCTGTCCACTATCTTTGCATCATGATCTGTTCATGTAGTTCCCTCCATTAGTGGTAGACTACAGTGTACATGAGAAGTAGCAGCTGTAGGATTCAAAGGATATTGGAATATCATTTCTTGCATAATATAATGTGTTTTGTGAGGTCCCAGTGACTTTGACCTTTGGCCACCAAAGTCTAATCAGTTCATTGTTGAGTCCAAGTGAATGTTTGTGCCAATTCTGAAGACAAGCTGTTCCTGAGGGAGTTTGTTTTAAAACACTGGGAACCAACCAACCAACAGACCAATGGACAAACCTTATTTTAAACATATGTGAATAAAAATAATCCATATTCTCCTCACATGCATTCAAACTAAAGTAGCAAGCCTGTTTTGAAAATGAAATGTAAGGAGTAGAAAGTACAGATATTTGTGTTAAAAAGTAGAGAATAAAAGGAAAAAGTTGTCAGAAAAATAAATACTCAAGTAAACTACAGCAAACTCTATTGAAGTACAGTAATTAAGTATTTGTACTTTTTTTTTATTTCCCACCTCGAACTGGAATACATAGATGGCAACCTGTTAGCAATACAACTCCAAACAAATTGTCTCACAATAATCCCCCACATGACTCGCTATAGAAAGAAAGGCTATGTAATTTGTAACTTTACACAAATGATAGAGTCATGTATTTGTGATTCAATAAAGAAAATAGCCCGGGTAACATTAGACTATCACGCAAAGTACTTTAAGAGCATCATGGCCAATAATATGCCTCAGTCCTCTTAATGAGCTGTCATAAAATAACCAGGCTTTGAATGAACACGCACACCTTATGCCCACAAGCCAGAGGTCTGATGTTTCTCTCCTGATGGAAAGCATTCATGTTTACTGATAACAGCAGGGCAGGTCACTGGACCTGTGGGATTCCTCCGAACTCACAAATATACTCCTGACAACAGCTCCTACTGCAACAACTGTTACACAGTGTGCAACATTATCTAATGCATTATATTTATAGTAGCGGTGAGAGATAAAGCCAAAGATATTATCACCATGAATGTCAAATTATTATTTCTTTCCAGTTTAAAGGTAGATTTTTGGACCTGAGTGAACGTTGAAGATATGGGTAGATGGGTATATTTTAAATTGTAAGAGACAAAACAAGACAAAAACTACATAAAGTATGTAAGAAAATGAAAACAGCGTAAAGATGGAAATTATGTTAAAGACAAAAACAACATAAAAAACATAGCCAGCGTAAAAGACACAACAAGACAAAAACTATGTAAAAGATGCAACAAGACAAAAAACTGCATAAAAGCTCATCTAAAAAATGGAAAAGATTAATATTACGTATAAAACACAACAAGATAAAAATTACTTAAAAGACTGAAATTGTGTAAAAGGCTCATCAAGATGAAAACATGATAAAACACATATCAGGGAATAAGAAACAAAAATACGCCTGTAGTCTCTGATTCTGTGAATTACTGAATATTTTAATCAAAATAAATAACATTTGTGCAATCTGAGTTCTTATTCAACCAGATGAAAATATTGAAAAATGTTTTAAGTGATTTATCTGACATTGTAAACAAAATAAACTAAAGGCAATAGAAAAATGTATCACCATAAACGTTGGTGTAAAAAAAACGGTGTAAAAATATATCACGATAATTATCCTTTTATCACCCAGCCTTAATTTACAGTCCAGGGAACTACACATTCTGTTACGTAGAAACGCGCATGACTTAAACTGTTTTGTGGAAATAGATGATTGATTCTCTAGGTTTTGTTTTTTTTCTCGATAGTGTTTGTGGCGTGGCGTCCTCCGTTTGTTTCTGTGGGTGTAAAGAGCAGCTGCTTGTCAGAGATGCTGGCTCCTCAGCAACGTGACACATACACTCTTTTCATGGTCAGGTGGCTCCGCTGGAAATAGGATCACAGCCACATAAACCACAAGAGGTTTGAATTGGGACAAGATAGTTGCAAGGGAACAGAAATCAGACAGTGCATCCTGTATTCTGATACACTGCGAAAAGAGAATGCTCCTAATGCAAGAATAAAAAAAATGGACCCCTCCCCTTCGCCTCCAAAGCCTCCTCTTCCTTTTTAAAACTACCGAAGCATTCTTATTGTTTTCTCCCCCCCACCCCCTCTCCTGTGCTGATCTGCCGACTGCAGGGTCTGGGTAATGTCTGCTGCAGCTGATCATCTGTCGCTCATTGGTATTATCAGTGTGATAGTGTTCCTGACTGTACATGGAGACTGGACTGCTGCTCTGGGACACATTATTGACAGGTGACAGCCACATGCTGTGGATGTGTATAGGATGTGGATCGTGGATAGTATCATTTCCCACCAGGAAAGAATTACGTTTTAACTGACAGGAAAATAAAAAAGATTCAGGTCATCTAATTTTTATTTAGTGTGTCTGAATGTGTCTTAACCATGCACTCATTTTACTCATTTTACTGCCATCTCTTCTGTTTTTGAATTTCAGAATTAATTTTCATTAATACACACAGTGGAAGAAACATAGTCATGTACACTATTAATACATTAGCATTTTATACATATGTCATTTACATGCATGCCCAAAATTTAAATGCAATACTTATACTAGATGGAGATAACTATTATATATTAAATATACATGTTATAGGTTTTTAGGATGTAGAAAATAATTAATGAGAATACATTTTTTGTCACTGTAATTGCAGTAATTCTATTTCTTATTTTAGACTCCAAATCTTTCATTAATTCCATAAAGAGGCTGTCGTATTGAAATAAAACAGGAGCTGTGTGTTAATGGGAACGTAACAGCCTTGGTTGCTTCCATTAACAGTATAGATGAGGTGTAATAAATTAACTTCTAAAAAACACTGATCATCAGAAAACAGGCAACAGCTGCGTGATTTTACCATTTGTCAAATTCATTACTGAACCCGACTTGTTTATATATTCTTCTCATGGTACAGAACATTTTATCTGATGGTTTAAAATGTGCTTGGAGTTATATGTTCCTCACACGCATTTTTGTTCTGTTCTTTTTTTTTACGTGCTTTATGTGTGGCACTTATGATACTGATACCATCAATTATCAGCAACTGATAAAATGCTTGGTAAATGTATTATGTATTTTATACATGGTCTGCTGTGAAAACGTTAAAGAATTCATACGCATTTTTCACAATCATGCAGTTCAATACTTGTGTAAATATACTCAATTAGGCTCACTCTTGTCTGTGTTAATATATTTTATTAAAATATGAATACTAGGAATTATAAATTAAAAATAGAAAACAAAAGAAAAAGACAATAATAGCAAAACAGTGATTCTGCAGAATATTACCTTTTTTTCAGCATAGTCAAAAAAACTCAAACTCAAAAGTATTATCACAACTATTAACTCATCCAAAAAAACAAAAAAACCCCACCAAATTCTAGTCGTATAAGTGTAATATACAGTTGCCAAAAGGAAAACATTTGAAACAACAGAGCAGCGAAACAATTCAAAACATAGCCTCAGATGTGAAAACACAGAATTACACAAATCATCTCCTCTGTAAAATAACATAGTAAAATATGATACAAACCTATGTGTGGCTCACCCAAGCACAATATTCAACAAAAACACTGATACATGTGCCAAGAAAATCATGAACATCAGATATTCTCTGGATTTTATCATCAGCCATTCAACAGTTCAACAAGTGGCTGCCACATCGTAGAAAGGAGCACAATAAAGCATTTTCATGAAACATATGTCTGATCAATTTTAACAGTAAAAGCAACCAGAAAATGCTTTTCAATCTATAATAATGATGAGATTATATAAGAGGACAACACACACTGGTCTAAACTCTTCAAATGTTTCCACAGCCAGGTGAAATCTCACCCCTCAGCCAAAAAGGTAAATCAGCTTGGCTTACCTTCAACAACAAACACATGTATGTTTTGTAAGTGGAGTGGTTGGAGGCACACAAGGTGCTTTCCTGTAAGGTGCTAAATCTGAAACTTGGGGGGGAAAAAGTGACAAAAAGCTCATTGGGAATCAGCAGACGTCCTTTCCCCCTTTTATCAAAGAATCTTTCATAAACACATTAGGGACGAATCCCCCCACCTGCATGATGTTTTCCCCTCCTACTTCACCTTCCATTTTTCTAGCCAACTGCCCAGGACAAAGCAAAAGGTGCACCTCTACGGTGTCCTCTCAGTGGAGAGGTTTTTCCTTCCTTTATTTCAAACAGACGAGCCCTTCTCTCCACTCACACCAAATGCAATGCAGTGGGGCCCAGCTTTATTTCCCTCCGTGGGGAAAAACCTGAGCAGGGGACAACAGAAAGTGGCTTTAGAATACAAGTCTGAAAGAGGGCAGCTGTAGTCTGAATGAGAGTCTATGTGCTTTTGTGTTTTAAATGAGCATTGTCTGTCAGTCAGTGCAGGGCATGAATTCTGGGGCAGCCATGGGGGAACATCTTACACTAAGTTTTCTATTAATGTCATTTGGATGGAAAAATCAGTTTGATGAGTTAGTGCAATAAAACAGCACAGAGGGTTCAAACCTGTGTGTACACAGAAATAAGTGCAGTGCTCGCACTCCAAAAGTGAGTGAGTAAGCTGAATGAAACTCTAAAATAAATACAACTTTATTTTGCAGTTTTTCCAAACCTTTTTTTCATCCAATTTTAAAAAAATGACAAACCATCGCAAGTAAATTCACAATATTTCCATAAATTGTAAGAAGAAGCGAGTTTGTGCATAAATTACCTGTTCCTGACCATCGTTACAGTTATTTCCTACTGTTGAAATGAGCGTTCTTCCCTAGTTTGATTATGAAGACACAGTCTATAGAGTGACATGTCTTAAACTTGACACAGTCTTCTCTGCTCTCTGATCAAATGGTCCCTGTTACATAATCACCATAATATCCACCGGTTGATGCCCATTTATAAAACTCTTTTAGGACACTCATCTCCTGTTTAAGCCAGCTACTGTAGCCATAATCTGCAGCAAAATACGGTGCACGGTCTTCTCTTCATCCAACTCATTCTCTGCTCTTTTCTCTTTCAGTCTACTCAGCTAATGACTCAAATTTGTTACAAAAACACTTAAACTTTTTATCTCAGCCTCAGCTATGAAGCATGTACTTAAGGACCTGTATATGTTTTAATTCTGATTAACTGCATCTAAGAACATGCAAATGGTCATCTCTAATGCTATTTATCCTTGTTTGATTAACTGCCTTTTGTTTGATTGTTTATTATTGCTTCCTCCTCCAACTCTTTACCCTCCTCCCATCAAGTGTTTTCTGGCACTTGCTCATTAAATACATAAGTAAATAAGAAATTCTTCCTGATGTCTTA